>JAMXBC010000006.1:96664236-96964236 GCA_024138005.1 Lumnitzera racemosa | reverse complement strand
TCTTTCTATCTATTTTTTTTTATATAATATTCTTATTTATTTTGTTTCCTTATCTTAATTTACCTATTTTTTTTTTTTCTTTTCGAAACCAAAAAAATAGTTGATTTCGAAATGGATTTTTTTTTTCAATAAGAAATTCCTAATAAGAATAGAACTTATTAGATCCGGGACGGGATTTCATATCAATTGCGGAATACTTCGTTTGTTGTAACACTCCCTAATCCCTAAAAAAACCTAAAAAAAAAGGGGGGTTCCCATTTCGTAGAAATGGGAAGGAAGAAAGCGAATCGGTATGCCAATTTCTCATCCTCAAATCCGTCCTTCCCCGGGGTTAGTGTTCGAATGAATAAGGAATTGTAGAAGTGAAATATTGAGATAATTTCCATTTTAAAAAGCAACGAACAAGCCCCCGGCCTCAAAAAAATCCATATATATGGATTTTTTTTTTATAGGATTACACAAAAGGATTCGCAAATAAAAGCGCTAAGGCTACAACTAATCCATAAATTGTTAACGCTTCCATAAAAGCCAGACTAAGCAATAAAGTACCTCGTATTTTTCCCTCCGCCTCGGGCTGTCTTGCGATACCTTCTACAGCTTGGCCCGCAGCCGTACCTTGACCAACTCCAGGCCCAATAGAAGCAAGCCCGACAGCTAACCCAGCAGCAATAACGGAAGCGGCAGAAATCAGTGGATTCATGATAAGTTCCTCACACAAAAATAAAAAAAAAAATGGTTAATGATACAATCATTCAATGAATTATGAATTAACTATTCCATCAATAAGATTCTTCCGGACGAAATAACTAAAAACTCCGAATTAAAATAATGGAAGAATTTTATTGAATCATCCGAACTCCTTGACTTCTACATCTATCAATTTTTTATAGATCTATTTTTGAGTTCCTATAGACGGGATTTTTGCGAATCCGTACGACTTTTGTTCTTCCATTTCTTTGTTTCGAATCATTAGTTGAATTCGTTATTCTTTTTTTTTCTTGATTTCATCTTTTTATTCATTCAATTCATAGTACGTACCAGAAAGACCTCTATTGGAATCTCTATCTCAATTCATAGTAGTAGAGCAGATTAGATATATCTTTAGTTATTAGATATATCTTTCGTTTTTGTTTCTATATAACTCATCAATATATAATCTCACATATACGTGTCTTTCTTCCATAATGTAAACCAATTATTCGTATCTTAGATTCAATCGGATTCGAGAATAATTTTGAAAATATTTAAGAGTTGAATTCTAGCCATTAGATTCCATATACCTAATTTTGAACCGTCCTTACTAACCCATTTTTTTTTTTATGAATTTCATTTTGATTTCTATTAAATCAAATTCAAAATGAAATAGAATTTTCATTTTCTTTGTTTTTTTTTTCATTTTGAATTCGATTTATTTTTTCTTTTAATTCATTTTCTTTATTTCTATTTATTTATTTATTAGATCTTATCTAATTTCTTTTTGATTCTATTTATTTCCTATTTTAATTAATTTTATTTAGAATTTTAATTATTAATATTAAATTAATTAATTTTTTTCTATTTTGATTTATTTTTCTATTCTATTTTCTCGGTTATTGTATTCTAGTTTATTGTTTATTGGGGTGGATGTTCTAGTTATATAATATAATAATTTAAATTAATTAAATTATATTGAAATTTGATTTCAAATTTCATTTTGGACATTTTAGCAAAAAGATCTTTTCGATCTCTTTCCTTTTTTTACAATTCCATAAATATTGGAGTCTTTTTTCCTAAAACTATATTTGTATATTTTGATGTTCTCTAAGTAGATTATCTTGAGTCAAAAGCTTTAGATTTTATAGTCATGCATTCAAGGTCATATATTTATAAAATACTCTCTTTCAAAGGTTTCCATCCATCAAACACTAAGGGCATCAAACATGGTGGTTTAAGGCATTAAAATAGCTGACATAGATCACTAACTCAGATTAACACATCATTTTATCTCTTCTATAATTTTTTTTTTAATTCCAACTAGAATGGAAATTAGAAAAATTACTTTTAATATTTAAAGCTTAAATAATGTATAAAAGTTTAGCTTCTTCCTCTCTCTTTCTCTCTAAACCTACCATCATAGTATGTCCTCTTTCTCTTTTGCCCTATCACTTACAAAAACCAAATCCCAACCATTGTGTATTGAAACACAACTTCTAATATTAAAAATAAATTGATTACGATAAGATTTAATTGCTACATGAAACATAATCTAATTCATATATCTATGTCATAGACCAAAAAAATAAAAAGAAAAAAAATTTCAACTACGAGCATATCATACAAAGATAAATTACAAAATATATAGATGACAACATAAACCACTTCATATTCTTAGTATTATCTACCAAATTGCTTCCGTAATGCTTGAACCTCTTGTTTCATATGACCCATTTCATTAACACTATGCTTGGGAAGAAGGAAGAAATTAGAAGGAAAGGAATTAGGAATGAAGAAATTGGAAGGATTTATTGGAGGATTTAATTATTTTACACATGTTTGTTTAGAAGAGGGAAAGAAAAGGAAGGAAAAACTAATTATTATTAAAGGCAAAAAATAATACAGTACTAAATTACTAAAATACTTATAACGATTAACAATCTAGTTAACCATAAAGGGTAAAATAGAAAATTTATTTAAATTTTCATATTCCTTTCGTTTTCTCTCCATTTTAGGAGAGATCAAACTATGATGGGACCCATGGATTTGTTTCCTTTTTAAATCTATTTCTTCTCAATTTTCCATCTTTCTAAACAATGGAAAAGTAATCAAATCCCTCTTAATTCCTCTCCCTCCCATTCCTTCCCTCTTCTTTCCCTCATCCAAAACTGAGTGTAAGGAGCTCCATCACTTCAATTTGACATTCAAACTTATTGTCTAACATTTCGTTGCTATTACAAAGGACTTTGAAACATCTTCCCATATAAAAATTCTACATGACTAAGGATACCAATAAAATGTTCTCCCAAGGTTATCCTTCGTTCATCTCATCAGAACTAATACATCCTTGAAAGCTATCAATTTCTTATCTTAGCCATGAAAAGAAAGATTGAGATCATCAAAGGAGATGAGAGAAAGTCTGTAAACTATGAGAAGTGTATATTATGCATTGAAGAGTCAAGCAAAGGAGTTATAAGTCCTTCTAACAAATAACAACTTAACTAACTGAAAACAAACTTATGCTAGCTAAACTACAACTAAAATATACATGGATAAATAAGAAAGATACATCAGCAACTTGATAAAAGTCCCCCCCCCCCTTCTCTTAAGTTGCAGTGGATGAAAGACAAAACTTAGAGCGAAAATCAACTAGTTCCTTCTCACTAACAACTTTAGTCATTAAGTTTGCTAACTAGGATTGTGATGAAACATGAACAAGTTAAAGAAACTTTAATGCAACTAATTGATGAAGAAAATGGATGTTAATATCAATATGCTTCGTACAGCCACAGAGATAAGGATTTGTAGCAATTAAGATTGTGGACTTATTATCATAGAACATGGTGATAGGGAAAGAAAGAGGAATGCCAAAATCATGCAAGATATAAGAGACCCACTTGACTTCCTTAGCAACATATGCAGTACTCCTATAATCTGCTTTTATTATGGAAGTGGATACAGTTGGCTACTTCTTTATCTTCCGAGAGACTAAAGCAAAGCCAAGTTTAACACAATAACTACTAAGGGATTTATGATCTATTGCACAAGAACGCACTTTAGATACACATACACATGCAAATTAAGATCATTATCTACTAAAAAGTAAAGAACAAGGCCAACTAAATGTTATGCCCCGAAGCAACAGAGTCATAACAGCCCCGCCGTGTAAACCTATTTCCCAGTCATTGCATTATTCAAAAATAAAAAATTCTAAAATAAAATCTTAGACCTTAAAAATATATGTTTGTTCTTCAAATGTTTTTCCTCACTTCCTAGGATCCAGCAATTGCTGGCTTCAGAATAGTTATAAGCCGCTTCTTAGCCAGCACCTACACGACGTCTATAAGGATGTGAACAACCACAACTCTGTAAGTTAGGATAGAAGATTTAAAACTATACCATAAACATAACAAGGTTATCAACCAAATTATTATGTACAATGCATGTTCAAGCAAATGTCATCGCATGACATTGTCCAGCCCATCATGAGATTAGAGAAATTGCGCCCGCTCTAATCCGGGTTGAGAAGTTGATGTTAATACAACAGCTTACTACCAAACCATGGCTTGTGCAATGGAGACATCGTTCCTCCCGCGACTACCTTCGAACCATTGACTTCACCCTCGCCGTAATCTCCTCTCTTGTCACTTAGTTCGACTAAGGATGAAGAAGGGACTATTATGCAATCCTATGCTATCCCTTTTGAAGGAGTCGATATTTGGCTGAAGAATCCTAGGTTTCCCCTAATGGGTTGCCATGCAGATCCGATTATGATTAAAGGTCGTATGTTTGATTAGGTCCAATTTAGGGTGATCAATCATTTTATACAAATCATACAATACAAGCTAGAACAACAAACAAAATCATAGCATCACTCATAATCAAGCACATACACACAATCAACTATCTAACAAGCACCACCAAGTATAATCTCAAGCCTCCAAAATACAGTAACATATTAGTCCCAACTTACCTAGACTCCTCGCTTACTTACTCGAGGTCCAGCTCACTCAAGCTATCACCGATCATCCCTATAATGTAAATGTGATTTCAGTTTTTCATATAACTATTATAAGTTGATTTTATCCTATAATACTTATTGTTATGTTTTGTTTAGGGTTTAATATATCCAATTATCTAGGTTCACAAATCTTTTACAATTATTCTACCCGAACCCCAGAAATTCATTTTAACTCATAATGTGAAATTAATCACTTAGTTCCAGATATCCTAAATACTATCATTACCCCCTAGTCAGTATTTTATTCCACTAGTATACTTAAATCCTTATTAGTGTACCAAATTTATTCCTAATATGAGAAATTTTTACATTTTTCATATAATTACATAAATTTAAGTTTTCTATCAAATTTATTATATATCCCTGTTATTTATGTAATATCAATTTTTATTCTAATATTTTCTATTTATTAAATTTCCAATAATTGCATATTATGTACTATCACTTATCATGTATATAATACACATCTAATATTTTTATCACTCTAATTACCATCTATCAACATCAATTATCATTTCAAAATGTCTAAATTCATCCTAAATCAGATTTTACACCTAATTACCCTAATTTACAAAATTAACTTAAAATTTACTATTTTTCTCTATTACTTATTTACTACATAATTAACCTAATAATTACATCTAACACCCTAAATGCTACAAGTATCATACTTCATCAGATGTCAACATCCTAAAACATATAATTATTCACTAAATTAGTAATTAACTATTTAATTACTTAATTAACCCTAAATTACCCATTTATGCCTCATTTTAAGGCCTAAAAATTACCTAAAATTTTTGAAAATGGGCTTCATAGCACTATTCTATATCATCTAAGTAGTCTACAAAAAAATTTTGGGCTCAAAACTATACTCCTAAGATCATTTATTTCTAAATTTAAACATGCTTGGTTTTGTATGATTTCTTAAGGACCATATATCACAGGACATATTTTCATCAAAATAATATTTTTCCTAAAAACTACATACAAAAATATTCTAAAATAACAAAATTCATAATTTTCTATGAATATTTAATATTTTTACAAAATTACACAAAATCAGGTTAGAAATCGAACTCACCAATTTGGGTAGCTCCAGCTACCGTCGATGGCCATGGGTGTGTCGGCCCACCTGGGGACTACCATCATCGTGTGGTGGTAATGGCCGTTCACTCCCAACTGCTCCTTAGGTCTAGGTTTTCCTTACAAACCCCAACCGCACAGATTTTTGCTAAATTTTTGTAAAACCCAAATTTTCTCTCGATTTCACCTGTCTCTATTTTTCTAAACTTCTTGACATCTAAAATGAGCTTTTGAAAAATTTGGAGTATTTATAGAGCTTTAGGGAAATTATTGTGCATTAATTTGATTAGACAATTGCCTTATCTTCTTCCAATTTGACTTTTGTATTGTTCTAATTTAATTGGATAATTTTTTTCTTATTTTCCCCAGCTTCCATGATCTAAATCTAGATCATTCCTTATTTTTTGTAAATTTTATTTATTTTCCCTTAATTAATTATGAATTTTTTTAATTATTTAGTATTATTTTAGCTCATTTCTTGTATTTTAAGTAATTATACATATTTCTACCTACCTGTAAATTCATATATAGTACAAATAAATATTCCTAAATATTATTTAGGTCATTCTATAATTTTTAGTATATATATAATTTATCTCTAGCAATTTGTTAATCATTGGAATGCATTTTACGCATTTTTGATAAATAAAAAGTTATATACTTAAAATTTGAAATTTTTATATTCTTTTATTTTATTGTTTATTTTCTTGAATTCGAACTTATGGGATCATTTTTACTAATATTTCTAGCTTTATTTATAATTTAGGCTTGATTGGATCTTTTAGCCAATCGAAACCCTAAGTGACTGGTTGTGGGGCTTACACCAAACCCTTAAGCTAACGTAACAAATGAACCAAAGTATGATAATGCGGCATTCATAGGGCAGAAACAAATTGACTTAATCTATGAACAGCAAAAGGAGATGTTTAGCCTTCTCATTGTAACATTGAGAAGGCAGCTTACTAAGCATTTATAACAAGTAAGATTAATAACTAACTCTCCTACAACATTATCTAACCGAAGATTAGTTTACGTAGGAAATTTAGTAGGTTTGCATCCTAATAACCTATCATCTGCAAGGAGATCTATGATAAACTTCCTTTGATTGACAAGTGTACTTACTGTTATACAATAAAGTTCGAGCTTAAGAAAAAACCTTACAAGGCTTAGGTCTTTTATAGTAAAAGTAGCAACTAGCTTTGATGTCAAAAATAAAAGATGAATCTGAGCCAGTAATAATCATATCATCAACATATAAAAGTATTGCAACAAAACCATGTTAAGTATTTTGTATAAAAAGTGAGTAATCATGTTGTGATTGAGAAAATCCATGATTCAATAAGAACTATGAAAGTTCTAAATTCTATTGTCTTAAAGCTTATATAAGTCCATAAAGGGATTTAGTCAATTCATAAACTTGGTTAGACAAGGCTTTATCATATCCCTCTAGAGGAATCATGTAAATCTCTTCATCTAAATGCCTATATAAAAAAGACATTATTTATATCAATATGGTGCATAGGCAACTTGTAAGTTGTTGCAATAGCTACAAGTATATGCACACTTCCTAGCTTTTCAATGAGGGAAAAAGTGTCATGAAAATCTTCTCCTTCCTTTTAAGTGACCCCCTTAGCTACAAGCCTTGCCTTATATCTGTTTATTTTGCCATTTGGTCTATACTTAACTTTATAAACCCATTTTCAATCAATAGCTTTCTTACCTTTAGGCAAGCTAGTTAATTCCCAAGTTTAGTTGTACTCTAATGATGCATACTATAACTAAGGAAAGATAAGGCCAGCCATAAGGATGGATCTAAGCTTGTCAAAAGCTCGAAAAGGGTGATAGGGAAACTCATGAGAAGACGAATGAAAAATGAATGAAAAGTAAGCAAACCCACAAACAGCACTAAAGAATATGATACACCAATGGAACTTTCGAGAAGTCACGACACAGCTCGATATGATGCACAAGTTAGACCGATGAGATTACTTGCTACCTAGCTTTTCTTAAGAGTTATGATAAGAGTGTAATGAGAGTAAACAATGAGTGTTTACGGGAGGAAAATATTCATTGTATTAATGATTGCAACTACAAGTATAAGGGATATTTATATCTAATAAGTTGGGGTAACTTGCCTAAAAGAGAAAAGACAAAAAGGGTATTATTCTAAAGAAGTAATGTACAAAGAATATAAAAGGGTAAAAATGAATATTCATGAAAAACAATAATTAATGTAGCAGATTCTACATGTGGTCCTATATACGTAGTTGAGATACATTGGTGAGGTTGTTGGAGGATACAAATAAAAGAGGACGAGCATATTGCTTTTTTGAGTAAGGGTGGTTAAGGATTAGTTTACGTTCATTCTCTCAGCCTCTCGGCAAGAGTGATGCCAAACAAGTGGTCAGCTTAGGCATGAGTGAGTACGCGCGTAAGGTTTGGCAAATATCTCGACATTTTTCAATTTGGCACACAACTTCTAAGAAGTAGGTAGTCATACAGCTTTGCATGTAGAGTTGATCACTAAGGAGATGCTCGACTTCGGTAGAAGTTGGTTAGAATAAGAGGATTTTCCTTGCCAGTCCCTTTAACCCTCAAGCTCGGCTATAAGTTAAAAGCCCAATAGTCAAATTCCTATCATCTAAGGTATCAAGTTCCTTTTTCTTAACATCCTTCCACTCTTGGTATTTAATAGCTTGTTTATAACAATGTGGTTCTTGAATATACAAAGCATTTGCTAAAGATGTAATGTAATTATGGGGTAATGAATGAAAAGAATTAGAATCAAGCAATAGATTCGGTATTGAAGATGCTGGTACAAAAGGTATAGGATGATCAACTACATGCAATACATTGTTGGTATGGATTGTATGTACAAAGTTAAGCAATCACTATGGTGTTTTGTATGCCCTGGTTAACCTCTTAAGAACATGACTTAGTGCTGGAATAGAATGCACTTTTCTTATTATTGAAGATAAGTCCTGTGTTGAGTCATCAGTAGTAAATGTATCTGATGTCTCAAGACTAACATGTGGCAGTATAGGACTAAACGAGACAAACTTTGCTTTATTGGTGCTACATCCTTAAAAGGAAAATTATTCTCAAAGAACACTACTTTTCATGAAATAATAACCTTTTGTTATGTTAAATCATAGACCCAATACCCTTTCTATCCATAGGCATAACCAAGGAAGACATACTTTGATCCCCTAGGCTCAAACTTATCTAATGATCTAGGTTAAACAACTATAAAGCATAAATATTCCATGACTTAAAGCCTAGTATAGTTAAGATGTTTATCAAACGAACGTTCAAATGGAGTCTTCTAAGATAACTTCTCCATGGGCATGTGATTTATTAAATGTGTAGCTGTAAGAATGCATTCACTCCAAAAAAACTTTAGGCAAATTAGCTTGTAAACACAAGGCCTTAACAACTTCTACCAAAAGTCGATGCTTCCTTTTACTAGGCCCATTTTGTTGTAGTATGTATACTATAGTCCTTTTCATAGGAATCTAACTACTAGGTTTTTAACCCGTAGCCGAGCTCGAAGGCTAGAGGGACTGGTAAGGCAAATCCTCCTACTTTAACTACCTCCTATCAAAGCTAAGTATTTCCTTGTCAATTAACTCTGCATGTCGAGCCATATGACTACACACTTCTCGGAAGTTGTGTACTAAAATGAAAAATGTCAAGACATTTGCCAAACCTCACACACTTACTCACTCATACCCAAGCCAACAACTTATTCGGCATCACTTTTGGTAAGAGGCTGAAAGATCGACCTCGAACTAATCCTTAACCACCCCTACTTAGATAAGTGGTTTGCTTGTACTATTTTGTCTGCATCCTCCAACGACCTCACAAATGCGTCTCTAATATGTATATAGGACCATTCATTGAATCTGTTGCACTAATTATTGTTTTTCATAAATATTCATGTTTACCCTTTTGTTTATTACTTTTTTAGGATAATACCCTTTTTGTCTTTTCCCTTTAGGGCAAGTTGCCTTAACTTATCAAGTATAAATACCTCTTATACTTGTAGCCGCAAGAGGTAGATTTATCATTAATACACTGAATCTTTTCCTCTTGTAAACATTGATTATTTACTCTCATTATATATTATCTTAACCCTTAACAAGGCTAGGTAGCAAGTAATCTTACCAGATCAACTCGTACATTATATCGAGCTATGTTGTAAGTTTTCAGAAGTTCCATTAGTACATTATATCTTTTAGAGCAGTTTATGGGTTTGCTTACTTTTCATTCATTTTTCTTTCATCCTTTCGTGAGTTTCCGACCACCCTTTTTAAGTTTTCGACAAGCTTAGACCCATCCCTACTACTAACCTTGTTTGTCCTTAGTTACAATGTGCATCGCCTTTGGTGTTCTATTCTAAGTTCTTTAAACATCGCTATACATTGACTAGACACAAATTCTATAGCATTGTCGATATGCATAACCTTAAGCACAATAGAGAATTGATTTTAAACATGAGAGAAAAAATATGATAGAATGGAACAAGTTTGCACCTTGTTTTGTAGCAAGTAAGTCCATGTTGTACGTATACAATCATCAACAATGGTAAAGAGAAAACCTGCACTAGTAATACATTCCACAACATATGGGCCCCATACATCAAGATGCAATAGTTGAAAAGGTGTAATTGTCTCATTATCACTTCTTTAGAAAGACAATCTATGAAACTTCTATTGTTGACAATTTCACAAACAAAGTCCCTTACATTCATATCCTTACATGGTAACAAATGTTTTAGCTGAGCAAGAGATATGTGTGCCATTTGTTTATGTAACAAAAAAGCATCTATCTTTGAAGAATCTAAAGTGGAGTTTGAAAATTTAGCAGAATCATTTATTTGACTAGTAGTGGACCTTTTAACAAGCCTTGACCTAAAAACATACAATCCCCTTAACACTTGTGCAGTAGCAATGACATCTTTAGTTCCCCAGTCTTGGAAAGAATAAGTTTTATTATAAAAAATTGTAATCAAATTTTGGTTATTGACAAGTTTAAATATGGATATTAAACTATGTCGAAGATGGGGAACAAATAAGACATTATGAGTAAGATAGAGTGGTTAAATTTAACAGTTGCAGACTTAGTTGCTATAAGATGTCTACCATCTGGTAGCTAAACATTAATAGGATTGGGCAAATCAGTAATAGTGAGGAAATAAGAAAGATTATATGACATATGATTCATAGTGCCTAAATTAGCCATCCAAAAGTTTGCATTGTTATAGACAATAAAGAGAGTGAGAATGTATACTTGCACAATGCATTAAATTTATCAGGGACTGATCCTTATGAGCCATCTATTTCATGAATTCATAATAAATTGCCTTTGTTATGCCTTTATCTATTTGTGCTTTAGTAGTACTAATGATAGGAATCTAACTACTGGGCCTTTAACCTATAGCCGAGCCCAAGGGTTAGAGGAACTGGCAAGGTGAATCCTCCTGCTCCAGCCGATTCTTGTTGAAGCCAAAGATCTCCTTGCCAATTAACTCTACATGCCAAGCCATATGACTGCCCACCTTTCGAAAGTTGATTACCGAATTAAAGAATGACGAGACATTTGTCAAACCTCATGCACTTACTCACTCATGCCTAAGCCAACCACTTGTTCAGTATCACTCTTGTTGAGAGGCCGAAAGAGTAACCCCAGACTAATCCTCAACTACCTTTGCTCGGACAAGCAATCTGCTCGTACTCTTTTGTTTATATCCTCCAGTAGCCTCACCAATGCATTTCTTCCACGTGTGAAATCTACTACACTAATTATTATTTTTCATGAATATTATTTTTCATGAATATTCATTTTTACCCTTTTCTATTCTTTATACATTACTTCTTTGAGACAATACTCTTTTTGTCTTTTCCCTTTTAAGCAAGTTGCCCTATCTTATTGAGTATAAATACCTATTGTACTTGTAGCCGCAAGAGGCAAATTTATCATTAATACATTGAATATTTTCCCCTTATAAACATTGATTGTTTACTTGAATTAGACTCTTATCCTAAACCTTAAGCAAGGCTAAGTGGTAAGTAACCTTATCGAACCAAGCATCATATCAAGCTGTGCTGTGAGTCCTCGAAAGTTTCACTAATGCGTCATATCATTTAGAGTTGTTGGGTTTGCTTACCCTTTTATTCATCCTTTCATACTTTTTGCATGTTTTCTCTATCACCCTTTTTAAGCTTTCGTTAAGCTTGAACCTACCCTTACAATTGGCCTTATCAACTCTTGGCTCGGTTTGCATCAACTGACTTATTGAGCATCCTCTTCAACCTAAGAGTGATTAAAAGGAGTGTCATTTGAACCAACTTTTGTCTTCTTTCTTGCTATAAAAGTGTCAGCTTTCTTTATAATATGCTTCCCTTTATATTAATTGACATAACCTACTAATTAGAAGCAATTTTCTATTGAATGTCCATCATTCATGTAGTATTTACAAGTTAATCTTAGTTTGCCTTTCTTTATGTCACTTCCTTGTTCAATCCTTCCTTAAGCTTTATTGATAAACAAAGCTGAAATTTCAATTTTTGAAGTGATCATTGAAGAAACATCTCTTTGTTTTTCAATTTGTTGCACTAAACGAAAGGCTTAATTTACACTTAGAAGTAGTTCCATGGAGAGTATCTGATTTTGTACTAACTCATACATCTCATTTAGCCCTATTAGAAATTGCATTAGATGAGTTTTTTATTCAAATTCATCAATTCTTTCATGCAATACACATGTACAATACTGAATTCTTCCATAGGTGCAAGAAGGATATGCATGCAACTGTTGGAGTTCATCCTAACACTTTTGAAGCTTGTTGTAATGGATACTCACACTCTATTTTCATATTGCTTTTCTCATGTTGTAACTGGAACATAAGAGGCCCATTCATTATTCCATATTACTTTGAGATCTCAATCCAAAGCTCCCTAGCAAATTGTATATACATGAAACTCTATGCAACATTTAAATTCATTAAATTTATGATCCAACACCTAACCATATAGTTGTACCTTAGCCACTTGACTAAGTTAAGTGATTCATTCTTCAACTTTACCATTGTCCCATCTATGAAGTTGAGCTTCAACTTAACCCCTAGTGCCATCTTAATTGCCTTACACCATGCTAAAAAAAATTGTTTCCATTGAATACTATGGTTCCTATGGTCAATTTAGGATTATCTAACCTAGAAATATGGTAAGGATTGGTGAAAGAAGCATCGATATTAACCTTAAGTGACTCTATATTAAGATTCATACTAATTGAATGCAAAATCTAACACAATCCACTATTTAATGATGAATTAAACAACAATTTGACATAGCTACTTAGATACTATATCAATTTCTCATCTCGACCATGAAAAGAAAGATTCAGATCATCAAAGGAGAGGAGAGAAAGTATGTAAACTATAAGAAATGTGTATTATGCATTGAAGAGTCAAGTAAAGTAGTTACAAACCCTTTTATATACCTAACTAACAAATAACAACCTAACTAACTAAAAAAGAGACTTTTTCTAGCTAAACTACAACTAAAATACACTTGGATAAATAACAAAGACACATTAGCAACTTGATACATGTCAGAAAAGCAAAAGAGAAATAAAAACATAGCTTAAAATCCATTTTCTTTTCCCCATTTTCATTTTTACTACAAAAGACTCAATGACTATCCAAATCCAACCATTTCATGAAAGATTAAAGCTTAGCACTTTTCGTTCTTTTTTTTTTTTTTATGGAATCACATATACTAAGGTCATGGCTACATTTGTCCAAAGCAAAATGTTATTTTGATTAAGATTAATACATAGTGAGATTTTGAGTATTATAAGTTAGAGAATTAAGATTTGTGGGTATAATTTTGACTAAGGTCCTAGGACTGGGTTTTGAACAAAATGGTTAGGTTTATTTTTAAGTTGACTTTAGACATAGTAGAGAGAGACAGAGAAGAGGATAGAGAAAAGTTAAATGTTTTTTTTTTTTAAGTGGGAAGAAAAGTTAAATGCTAATACATTATTTACCCTTTAATTAAAAAAAAAGTTCTTTTGATTTCCATTCTTGCAAAAATATTAAAAAAAAAAACTGTAGAGAGAGATAGAAAGATAGGGCAATCTCAATTATCAATCTATGTCAACTATTTTAAGACCTTAAATTGCTATGTTGGATGTCGTTAATATAGACCCTAAAAAATATATGATTATAAAATCCAAGACCTTTTTGCATAAAGTACACATAAAGTACACAAATATGAGCCCTTTTGCTATATTTTTCTCCTTTAAAATTTATTTAATAATATAATATATTTTAATGATTATAAATATATTAGAAGAAAGCTAAAAAAAAAAAAACAATGTTATATTAATGTTAAAAAAAAAAGCAATTTAACTCAATGCAAACCTTACATTTAAGCTAACAATCAAAACCTAAACATAGTAATTTTAAACTTCAACAAGCAATGTTTATTATTAGTTCTAAAGAAGTTATATCTTCTTTTCGTCTATCGATGCAACTTAAATGTTTTTCATTTAATTATTTTGTTAATAAAGAATGTCATTTAACATTTAGGTTTATGTAATGTTTAGTTGGCAAAAAGAGAAAAAAAGGTTCATGTAATGTTTAAAAAGTAATGTTTTAATATGGAAAAGAAAAAATATAATCAAAAGTTTCTATAAAAAATGTGAGACTGAAATTTGTGAGAATATACAAAAAATTTACAAGTACTACATGGTAACTTGTATCTTATAAGTTTTATGTGTTACAAGTTTTAGGATGGTATTAAGGTACTATATGATAGGTTCAACTATATGGAGATTATATTTTCTTCAAGATTGATTTAACAATAAACTTTCAAAAATTTAGGAATCTATACATATGAGGTAGGATATGAGTAAAATCTCATATCTTATCCATCTATATCCACGCACTCTTAGGTGTTTTGGTTTTGTAGCATAAAATATTAATAAGTAATATATACTACCATTTTTCTTTTACAATTCATATTATGAAAAAAAAAAATGTGTATTACAACTAATTGTATAATCATCTATATTAAAAGAGAGTATTTTTTATAACATTACTAATAAAATAATCTCATAGAGGCATTATAGTAAGATTATAGGATACATAAATGTCGAACTTATCAATCCACTTTTGTAATTTTTGTTTAAACACCTTTTGTTGTGTATCTTTGTTGATAACAAAACTCATACGAGTTTTACATATTAATTTCATTTTCTTACAAGTTAGGAAAAGGGAAGAAAATACAAAAAAAAAAAAATTACAAAATGCGGTATTTGGGAAAATAATCCCATAAATACTACACTTGAAATCGCCTCTTAAAGATGCAATTTTAGTACACATCTACTCAAGAGGTGGTTTCAACATAAATTATTTCAATACACCTACACTTTACATATACATCTATCCTTCTATTTTAAATTTAGTCGAGTTTATATGTGATTATAGTTGAAAGTTGCATTATCTTAAATTTAGTGGAGCCTATGCACGATTTTAGTTGAAAATGTATTCGAAATGCGATGTTCAATAGATAGTTATTTTTTTTAGTCAATCAGTTAAATTATATTTGGTTATTTATTTGTGAGATGTTTGGTTTTATCCAATTTTAGTACTATACAGATACGCGTTTTGAATTGATATTGAAAACTGTTAATAACTTTAAATTATGAAGAAATGAAACTATTGAACGAAATGTAAGTAAATTATCAAAATAACTAAATAGTGTTTTGAAAATAAAAAAAGTAAATCAAAAGTAAAATATATAAAGATGATGACGTCAGTGTCAGCATCATCGTTAAGGTAATGGCTGAGCACCTTGAGGTTCTGTGTTGTCTTGTAACTGAACCATCTAAGCTACATCTAACTATGTAATATGTTCACCGTTTTGGCTGTAAGCACTTAAGAACAATCCATGCATAGAGATTGGAGAAGGGTGCATTTGTGTGACTCCCTCACCCATGTCGTACTAAGGATCTCTAGTTGGCCTTTTCAATGGGGGAGTTGGTGGCGGTATGAAAGTAACTAATGGAGGTCTCTCCAACGATAAGGGTATGACACATAAGATTGCCGGAGCTCTCCTCAATGAATGACCTATGGAACTCAAATCTAGGTGGTCCAGGAGATGTTGGCGGTGAGAAGTATGGAGGAGAAGTATTATTGCAAATCTCTACATTAGGCTGTCTATGTCTTCAGCCCTTAACTCGACGATGACCACGTGCCCCACGTCTCTTACCTCTTTGTAGCTCGTGTAGTAGGTAATCGTCTTTGTCAATATCTGGACCAAGTGAAGCTAGGTTACCTAAGTGAATCCTAATAATCCCTTGGATGAGGTCATCTACTCGATATTGCTCAAATAATATGTCCTCATATGACATGTACGGTACTCTATGTATGAAGTTCACCTATATTCCAAACGCAAAAGTTTGAGTAACATATAAATTGAAAAATAAAAGTGTAAACGAAAAGCAACTGTATGTACCATATATATCCAAGAAGCCCCAAACCGGCCAATATATCTACAGGTAACTTGCTAGTGCTAGGGGACATAGTTAGCATGTACACCAGGGGGTGGTTGAACCTGAGCTATCCAGTTTTAGTGATCCACCCCATTGTGCTATCTAAGTTGCATGGTGGGTCGCCCAATTTATCTCTATTCTACCTCTCAGGTTGATATCATGTAGGGCATGTCCCATATTAATGTAAGCTAGGATCTCCTGCATCCCACCAAACTGTTAAGCCACACGATTGGGATAGTGTATCTCCATGATATGGAAGTATATAAGTGGTACACGAGCTAGCCATACGTCACTTTGATATCTACAATAAGCTAGCAATCTAGTAATATCATTGTAATCATGTGGAATCCAAACAACTTGAAGAATTGATGATCAACAATGAGGATGAAAAAAGTAATAGTTACTAAATGAATAAGGAGATTAGTTTTGGTAAATACGTACTTACTCCGGATACTGGCTATCGAATGCATCTTTGTACTATCCAACCACATGTGTCGACAACTCAGTTACGTCAAAGTATCCCCCCCCCCCCCCCACATCGACTCATAAGTGGTTGACCATTGACAACTGTCGTAATCTGGCAACGTAAGGAGGTGATGTATAGGAAATGCTCCAATGCCTATACCTGTAGAATCACTAATGGACCACTAATCTCTATTACGTCAACCTTAGAAGCTAGGCACAACTGGCGGTACAACCATGCCAAGCAAGCTATTCCTTATATGTATCACTTGGTCATGGTGAGGTCTGATAAGAGAGGGAGAAACATCAAGTTTATAATATTATTAGACTTGTTTGAGAAAATCAATTGCATGATATGTGCTCTTATGAAGCATTGCACTATCTTCCCGTCTACATAAAAAGGAAAATCGATGAAGTTGTCCTTCAATCACGACAACTTCAATCTAATACCCTTTAAGGCACTCTCTGGTAGGCGTATTCCTAATAGGAGGTGACATATCTTAGCCCACCCAGTAAAAGTCATTACTGTAGTAACTACATCGACATTGGTTAGCAAACCTATAAGCAAAGATATATCCTATAGCTTCACCATCATCTTG
Source organism: Lumnitzera racemosa (assembly GCA_024138005.1). Lineage (NCBI taxonomy): Eukaryota > Viridiplantae > Streptophyta > Magnoliopsida > Myrtales > Combretaceae > Lumnitzera > Lumnitzera racemosa. The sequence continues at coordinate 96,946,812 of JAMXBC010000006.1, read as the reverse complement.
CTAGCATGGAAGTAAAACGTATGTGTCTCCTCCCTCCATCGCTCAACCAAGGCGGTAATCAAGTACTAATCCAACTGTATGAAGGGAACTTGGCATGCACCAATGAAGCTTTACTGCTCCAGATACAAGATCATACATGGATCTATGAGGATTTCCTAGCCATCTTGATGCCTAAGTAACTCCTCACGTCTACAGCACCTGAGCCAGTAGTTTTCCTATAACAAAGGAAGAGAAATATTGTTACAATCAGTATAGGAAATGTAACAAATCACAAATATGTTTTCCATTTACTATTCTTTACCTGACTACCCCATACTGGCTTAGATCTATGGGATGGCTATAAGTGAAGTAGTGACCTATTTGCCTATCTTGGATCCATTTGCTTTTATAAGTACAAAAGAGAAAAGAAAATCTGTAAGCTTACTAGAAAACTCATATAATAAAAAACAAAAAGTTAGAAAAAATAACTACTTCTTAAATACGTTGCCATATATATAATCAATAAATATTATCATGGGTTTTTTAACGTTTAATAAGTGAACTATCGGTGAATTCACTTGACGTTGGTTGTCTTCTTTGCTATGGACATCTTCTCCTATTATGTCTATCCCCACTACATAATCCATAGGTTTAAGTTAACGGTCCCTCCCGAATGTCCATCTCATTCTAGAATCATTTCTCCTATGGCCTAGTTGGATTCCCAACCCTATTTGATTTTGTCACTAGATGCCACACAGGAATGTCAACCTATGACCAACTAAACTTATCCGTACAGGGCATAAAGGAATGCGCATATATATGTAACTGATTTTGCATCATGTACTAATACCCAATGTATGCAGCATAGTCCATGCTCATTTTTCCCATAACAGTTATAGCATATGAATACGAAATTTGGTATGTTTGCCACTTGTTACAAGTACACCATGTCACACCCTGAACAGGAGGAGTCATAACAATCTTATCATGTAAACCAACCTAAGATAGAAGCTGACCTCTTAACTGCTATCGTAGATATAATCCACATAAGGTGTGTACAACTCGATCAACTTGAAGCATCCGTTCTGATACTTGTAAGTAATCAAACTTGTGATATGACTTTACAAAATACTAATTTTATATAACTTGTTATGTCATAACACAATAGTACTTACATAAACGTCTTACATCCAAAGTTATAATTTATAAATAGAGTTTATCAAAAAGCCACAAGTTTTATAGACTATTTACAATAAGTTAGGAAACTAGTGGGTGTCCTAGAGAATTCCAAATTAGTTTCCTCAAAATTCAAAAGAAAAGTCAAAAGTTTAGGTTCAGTTGATTCTTCGTTTCTTACTTTCTCAGTCAATAGCACACTAACCTGGGGTTGGCAATATTAGAATATCTTGTCTTCACTTAATACTTGTAAAAGAATCTATGGGGATGTGAGATGGAGTCAAAAGAGTACCAAACAATCATAAGCGAGATTATTAATTATGATGAAATGCAATGCAATCAATCAAATGAAGCATTACACAATGTTATCTAGTTCATTATGAGGTTATAGAAATTACATTCGCTCCAACCCGAATTGAGGAGTTTTATTGTGATTTAAATTAGACTAAACTTGAGCTTATGGAATGAAGAACACCCTCTTCCCGAAACCATCTTCAAATCACGACCCCCATCCTTATCGCAACCTCCTTGCCTATCACTTAGTTCGACTAAGGATGAGGAAAGGTGTAGCGACCCTAGGAGGGGCCTAGTAGTATTGCCTAAAATTTTCATATCACGTGTGCACCCTTGATAAGAAAATCGCCTTGTAAGTCAGAGATTGCAAGACTCTAAATAGTTATTTCTTAGAGTCTTCAATTTTAGTTCATTGACTCATTATATAAATAATTATAGATATCCATTTTTTCTACAATTCCTCAGAACCGCAGAGAATCGGTATCCCCTACCAAAATAGTGAAATAAGATAGATAATTCTAGAAAATTCTAAACTTACTAAAGATACAAAACTTAAGTGAGATATTAGTCATTTTTCGGAGCATTTCGAATTATCTACACAAGCTTTTCATCATATTGATTCAATGGTAGCACTCTGCACTCGATTTTTATCCTATTCCCAACTATCGATCAACTTGCAAGGAAAAGAACTATTGGGGTGTAAGCTTACACTTAGTGAGATAATTACCCTCATCAATACCACATGATAGAAATTTATTAAATGCGCAATCATATAAATGCATGAACAATCAGTATGCCAAGCAACACATGTAGTGACCTAGGAACTTCATACGACTCAGAATTATACCCCCTGAAGTCGGGGTTTGAAGATAATTAACTGACCTAAACCAAAATTCGGGTTCTAGACCTTACTTTTTATTTTATTTGTACTATTGTGCTCAAGCCAAAACAAAACTATATATATATATACATGTGTGTGTGTATACTTTCTTTATAGAATAACAAATCATATTTTTAAAATCCCAAGTCTAGCGGTGTGGTGGCCTCCGCAATCCATAAACACACGCAGTAAGTAGACGCCACAAGACTCGGCCTCTCGCCGATAGTTGGCGTCTCCCAGCACCTAGTAAGCTCATCAGCTTATAACAGAGACTCAATATATATGATGACATAGCTAGTGACTCGTATTCCTATGAGTCCCTTCCCATCTTCTAAGTAAAGCGACAGTCAGTGTTATCGTATGCAATATGGGGAATGCATAATTCATTTTGATTTCTTAATTGTATAAGTGATTAACTCGATTTTCAAGGTGATCAAACAATTTCATTTCATACAATTCACATGTATATATTAGTACAAACAATTCCCATTATTATATATAATTAACAAGTCATCACATTCATCCATAAATCCATACGCATGCATCTCCCATACCCCATAAGCATCCAAATTTATACATATAAGTTTAAGTGCATCTATTCTACAAGCAAAATCAAGAAAAGAGTCATCGGAAATTTACTTACTCAGCCATGCGAATCAATCAAAATAATCTGGGATAGTTCGTCTCCCCAAAGCTGGGTCCCCTGGACATCGCAAATACAATACTATAAGGATTTGAAATAAAACCTAGAAAACTAAGCTAAAACCATTTAAGTTATACTTTGGACTTAGTTTCATAATTTTTTTGGTTTTACTTAAAAGTTCAATAGCGTATAACTTTCTTATTTTAAATCCAATTTTTATGATCTTATAGTCAATCTTCATCGTTTTCGAGTGTACTTTAATGTGGTAAGGTTAGATTTTTGAAATGAGGCATGCAAATCTGTCCATGGGTCAGAACAGTAGCGATCCTCATGTTTTGGAGTGCTTTTAGGCCTTGTATGATAAATGGGCTTTTTGATAACTTAAGAAATCCTTTAGGCTTAGTCTTAAGATTTTATCCTAAACTCAAAATAATCCTTGAGATCATATTTACAACTTTGATTTGTATTCCTAAGGCTAACAACCACTTCATGGGCTCTTTAGTGGACTTAAGTTGTCAAATGAGCTTATTTTTTGTTCAAACTAAAATTAGTGACTTTGGTGGGCTTATGGGGCCTTAGGTGGATTTCTTAGGGGCTTCAAAACAACCTTTCTTAATATTTTAAAGTGCAGGTCAGAATTTTAATGAAGGTCCAACTTAGAGTTTTAGGCTCAATTTTGAGTTTTAGGCTTTGTGTACTTGCCATACTTGCTTTGGTTGATATTTTTACTTCGTTCACTTAGTTTTATCATGTTTTTAAGTGGCTTTTAGTTAGGTTTCAGATCTGGTCGTTATGAATCCAATGGGTTCTCACTTGGTTTTTCAACTTATTTCATCATTTCTTAAGTTTAGGTATTAGATCATGCAGTTAAACTACTTGTATCCAAATCTTAACTTAACTTTTCTTCCGTAATATAATTCTTTAACTCATGCTTCACACAAAGAAATAGGAGATCTTGCACTTATTACAACTTCCATATCTTAGCTTATGTCATATAAAGTTGATTTCTTCATAAAAGTTTCATATAATGGATTTTCCTTTACCTAAGGCTAGGTTTGAGCATCTTTAACTTAATAGAAATGGAAATAACATCTAAATGGCTCACATGTACTCCACGTTACTCCACGTCCAGCATGATGTCTCCTAATTCATGCACACATTTCATGATTTTCTTAACTTAAAATCTTCCATTCTAAGTGTTAAACATATATATTTACATAACACCAATTTAACATGCTCATAATTCAACTTTCATGTAAAGGGGTTCACAAGCATACTTCTTAAGGTGGTCTAGCTATTTTATCATCTTATGATCATGCTAATATCTTCATGAAAACATGGTCCCCTAACACGTAACACGTAACACTAAACTACTAACACAAAGAAACAATTTATTCATCCTAAAAGCGTAGAAACGGTGGTTGTGCAACTAAGTACCCTCTTATGTTCCTTATTTTTTTTCCTTCTTCTTGCAAGCTCCTTTGGAACTAGAGTCTTGATCTTTGAAGTGGGGTTTTGAGGATATTTTAAAGTTCCTAAAAGTGGTTTTTGAGGTTGACAAATAGAGGGCATAAAATAAAGCTTGGTGCCATGAGTATGGAAGCAAAAATGGTAGCGGCAATGTTGGGAATTTGTAGAGTTAGATTTCTTCTTTTGATTTGTGTTTAAAGTGAGAGAAAATGAAGTGAAAATGGGAGTGAAAGAGGGAGAGAGTGACAGATTTTGAATAAGAAAAGAAGTGTGTGAAATAAGCTTTAATTAATTGTCTTGTAGCTTACACAAAAGTCAACAATTGCAACTATTGATGATGTAAGCATTAAGGGGTGAATAGTGATGTATAAGAGAAAGTGATTAATGGTTGAAAGACAAGAGCATGGCCCCCATTTTTCCTTGTTTAAATCTACCATTTAAATTCTTTTTGGGTCATGGAATGGTCTTGTCTCATTTAATGAAGTTAAGCATGTAAAATCTTGTGAAAAATTGTTTATATGTAGTATAAGTAAATGGGTGATAAAGAAAATGTCTTATCACTAGATTTTGATAAGTTATCAATTGATAAATGATTCTAACTCTCAATTGATAAATGATTCTAACTCTCAATTGATAAGTTATCTAAAGTGATTGGTTGATCTACTTATTGAAGTGTAAGACTTGGACATGAAAATAAGGGCATGGTCTAACAGAAAATTGTATTTAGGTTTTTATCTTGTATTGTTTTGTAATTTATGATTTGATTTTTATAAAATTGTGAAATTTTCTAAAGTTGAATGAAATTATTCAAATTAAGTTAGTGATTAATTATTTAGGGTTAAAATTCCTTAATGGTTTTAAGGTTTAGGGTTTTAAATGATTTTAGAGCTTGCAGTTTTTCAAACTCAGGTTTTATCGAAAATTGATTTTTGAATTGGAAAATTTTAATTTGTTTCTAAATATAAGCTTAAGTTTTTAGTTTAGTTGATCCTTGAAAATGTTCGGAAAGTACTCTTAATCCAATCTTAGGCCTACTAAAAGTAGGGTTTATATTTATCAATTAATAAGTTATTTAGAATGATTGGTTGATTTACTTATTCATGTGCGCAAATCTTATGCATAAAGATAAGGAGATTGTCTTATATGAAATTCTTTAGGAGTATGTCTCTTAAATTGATTTGTAAGTTATGATTTAATTCTTATAAAATTATGAAAATTTCTAGAGTTGAATAAAGTTATTCAAATTAAGTTCTTAATTAGTCGCTTAGGATTATAAGTCCTTAATTGTTTTGGGTTTAGAGTCTATGATTCTTGTATTCAAGTTTTATTGATAATAAAGTTTCGAATTGGAAAATTAAATTCGTTTTTAAATGTAAACTTGAATTCTTAGCTTAGTTTATCCTTGGGAATATTTGGAAAGTGTTCTTAGTTGAATCACAAGTCCACTAAAAAGTAGGTTTTATAACGTATCCATATATAACATGGCTTATAAGTGAAAATAAGGAAATTATTTTATATAAAGTTCTTTTTAGGGCATGATTCTCAAATTAATTTATAGGTTATGATTTGCTTCTTAAGAAATTTTAAAGTTTTCTAGAAATGAATAAAATTTATTGAAATTATATTTTTAATTATTTATTTAAAGCCATAAGTCCCTGATTATCCCAAGGTTTTGGGTTCGAGTGAGTTTAAGTATGTTTTAGAGTTCAAGTGTGATTATGTACGTTTTAGGGTTTTTCACCAACTCGGGAATAATTGACTTATACTTAGGAACTTAAGGTTCAATTAGCTTAATTATTTAAGAATATTGCTTTATTATGCAATATATATATATATATATATCATATGATAGATTAAGAAAAGAGAAGAAAATTGCTTAATAATATATTTATATATATACATATTATGGGGTTACTTATGTACATAAGTAAAAATAATTTTTTGTAAATTTATTAATTTATTCCTTTAATTAGTTTAGTTTTGTTATTTATTATTACTTGAAATAATCTCTGATTCGTTCATTATCAGTTTTATATGATTTTACAAAATTATTGATAATTTTATTGATTTATCGATTGTTAAGTATTAAGATAATTTTATTGAGTTTTAAAAATTTTTATGATTTGATATTTACAGTTCTTGTTAAGTTTAGGTTTATATTTTTAAAAATACGCATATGTAGGGATTGAGGTTTTCTTGCATGATTAGGGTTTCTAAATCGTATAATTGGGTCTTTCAAGTTCATTTTAAATTCCGAGTTTAAAATTTTAGTCGGTTTTCATTTTATATAGTCTTAGCGACTTAGGGAAATATTTACGATATTCGAGTTCGACATTATGTTTAAAAGGTTAAATTTACAAAGTCTACAAAAGGACCATTTTAACTATTCTCATTAAAGGAACTCGATATTTGACCTAACACTCTTAATTGTTTCCCCTAATGGGTGTTATGCATGTTTAATTTCATTGTAGTTTCATAATCATTAGTTGTATTTAGGGGTGATCAATCAAGTTTATACATTATAAATACAATGCAACATACAAAACAGCACACTAAGATGTTCAACTCTAATCACAACTGAGTATCACATACACATACAACATCCGTACAAACAATTAATTATAAATACAACCAAAAGTACTCTTGAGTCTCCAAATATTTTATTATAGTATCTTAACAAGTGGTGGAGTCACGAATCTTAACTTACTTGTTCAGATGCATATTATAGAAGACTTGAGCTATCAATAATCTGACCATTGGGAGATTCTATATATGTACAAAACTTAAATTTAGTTTTCGTAATAATTACGAAAACATTAGGGTTTGATTTAAAATGGTATATATATGAATATATTAACACAATAATATATAGTTTTATTATTATATATCAAGTTAAGTTATTAATTATTGATAATATACATAATTTATAATATTACGTATTATATATCATTTCGATTGTATCAAAATGTACTTTTAATTAATTAAATCATGTTTTAATTCCAGTAGGGTTACCATAATTATGCATATTGTAGAATATTATAGAGCTATAGGTTATATTACCTAAGATTGTCCAATTTTGATAAAACTAGTACCGTTAAGTTTGTACAAACCTAACAATATGTGTTATGAGTCCTATTTTTAGAGATGAATTTTAATGAGTAGTTTGAGTTTTTAATATAATTTTACGTATCTATATAAATATTATTATATTATACATAATTTACATTATTAAACTGTATTTTACCAGATTTGTCAATATAATGCTATAATATATGTATTGTGCAACCTTAATACATATATAACATATCTCGAACAGTAACATATCATTAAACATATTAAAATACACTTTTTATCTAATTTGATCAATACACCGGTTCATAGCTTTTATTTAACTATTTATTTCATTTTAACCTATTATTACTAAAAATATGTTCCGATTTATAATTTAAGCTATTTTATTATATAAATTCAAAATAAATAGTTTAGGTCTCCAAATAATTCCTCGAAAATTTCTATAGACTCCTAAAAATATAGGGAACTCAACTATTACTTGGTTTCAATTTTTCGATCCATTGCCTATATATTCATATTTATGATTTTACCGTCGAATTATCTTAAATTAACTAATTATGATCCTTTTTGCATCAAATTAATTTCAATCTAACTTAACATTGTTATTATTCACTAGAGATCAATACATATCCATTTCATTAATTAATTTCATGATTTCCTATTTATTTCACAATTTCAACATATTTTCAAGCTTTTTTTAGGCCAAAAAATGAAATAAATATATAAAAAATATTCAAATCAAAATTTGAGCTCCATAGAAATTATCTATATATCATATATATTCTACGCAAAAATTCTGAGCTAGAAACAATATCATTTAATATATTTATTTTGCAATTCGTACTTCGAATAAATAGTAGTTTTTTTAAGTAAGTATACTAAATATTACGAATTTTTAAAAAATAAAAATATCGCACAAAAGCATGTTGAAAATAAGCTAACTACAAATTTTTTTTCATAATTTTCTAGATGAATTTTATATTTTTTACGAATTATTGAAAAACAAGATAGAAAATTAACTTGGTTATTATTGGGTGCTCCGGTGGTCGTAGGGTAGTGGAGGTATGTCAAAAGCCCTAGACGCTAGGGTTACTCTTTAGTGGTGAAGTGGCTCAACAATAGAACATCGAGAGCTCTACGAACTAGCTAAATACGATAATTGCTCTATTTTTCCTATAATTTTTTCAATGTGTTCTATTTTCTAGTTTTTTTTTTTTCTCTCAATTCCAGGTTCTAATTTGCTAAACTAAGACTAATATGCTAGGGTTTGCTATTTATAGGGGGATTTTCTACTACATGAGATTTGTTTTTATTTTTTTCTTCCCTTTAACCTAAGCATGAGGTACCAATATCCTCTTAATCCATTGTTGAATCATCACCCAAAATCAACAAGAGGAGGCTACGAAGAATCTAGCAAGTTTCCAATAGTTTTGAGGATAGTTGGATCAACTTTTGTATATATTTTAGTTAAATAATAATAATAATAATAATAATAATAATAATAATAATAATAATAATAATAATAATAATAATATATGTATATTATGTTCACATAAGTTATTTAATTAATATATAAGTATATACCCTATGTATATATCATGTGTAGTATATACTATACTCATATAATTATGTTCCTAGTATATCATTTATCTCTAAGATATGATTCTTAGTTAATTTCATGAATTCAATATAATATATATAATTACGTAATTTATGATTAATTTATGAGTATAATTATTATTTATACCAGGTATACTCATTAAAATATGAGTATATGCATGTAGTAAATTATACTATATTATCTCATTTTAAATTTTAATTAATTTATCTCCAAGTTCTCGTTGTAATCCAAGTTCGATTTTAAAGCTTTCGAGCATTTTAGTACAATATTAAATAATCCTATTTTTAAGGGCAAAATGAGGATTTTGGGCTACTATTTTTAAAATCTAACTTCACTTTATCACTTCATCTAACTTTTCTATTTTAATCGTAAAGTTTGAGTTCAATCAATTAACTTTCCCTAAAAGCTCTAAATCTAAGCTTGGTTGTCCTAAACACAATTTTAGGGGCTTATACACTGTGTAGCCCTAAGGGTAATTGTGTGGCTGTTCTCTCCTTTTTGCTTGTGCACCGTTGGTTTAGGCGCTATTATGACTTCAAATATCTGCTCATTGTAGTAAAAAATCATGACTTAGTGACTACCGACTACTTTACGCCACCTATCAAACTTTTTCTCTACGAATTTAGTCAACACTTTGCTAATGCTCATTTGTTTCGCTAACTCGATCCTACATTTATTAAAATAGTTGTTGTAGTTGTAGAAAGTTTTCTTAAGTTGTGCCACGACGGGCAAGTTCCTAACTTATGCAAAGCACTGTTATAACTTTCTGCAATATTGGTCATCCCATGACCAAATCGAGCTCCATCATTATATGCCAAAGTCTACATTTTAGGATGTAGGCCTCTAAAGTAAGCTCTAATATGAGTGCTAATAGTGGTTTCATCATAGTAGGCACGAAACTTTCAAGGTTGTCATTGGTAAGTGGCTTTTTTTATCATCTCTTTGCAGTTTTTGTTCTTAACCCAAGTGTTAAAGTTACTGGTGATGTGTCGAATACACTACCGCCAAGGCTAACCCCTTAGCTATACTGCATTTTCGCCCTATACTGTAGACTAGATACTAACATGATGATTTGAAATCAAACATATATTGGTATGATCTCTTATAACATACACGAGCACACACGTTATGAACCAACTCTAATTATCAAAACATTATTCATTAATTAGGGTGAAACCAAGTAGGATTATGTGATTCTGACCATCAACTCTTGTCGCAATCAATAGTTTATGCTTGTATTTCCCACACAGGAATATTCTGTTGATCGTAACTATAAGCTTGTAATGTATAAATGCCTTAATGCACGGTTCAAATGCCCAAAAAACTCTATTGAAGAACACGTGCCTGATAGTATCATCGTCTCGCCATTTCCAATCTACCATAGTACTTAGATTAGCCTCTCATATCGCATTTAGTAAATGTAGGAACACCACATACGATTCTTCCCACTTATCGTAAACTTGTTCAATCGTTTTACGCTTCGCTTTCCTAATTCTCTTAATGTAGATAGTATAAATGCCCTAATTTGCTTTCCTAATTCTCTTATGTTGGACAACATAATCGTTGTTAATGGGGATGGCACAAAATATGTCCCTAGTCTCGCCTACGAGGAGGCATCTATGAATTAGTTTGATCTTGTATGTTGTCATGTCAACCTAAAGCCGATTACATATCATTCCAACTATCTGGTCATACGTGGTCCTAAATGGAACTCCAATTATTATTTTTGGGTACCTATCATACAGTACCTCATCCTCTCTTTTCATAGTATTTCTACCAATATAACAAACTAATCTCATATTATCTATTATACACCTATTTACCACATTAACTGCATAAACTTCAATATACGCATGTACAAATACTACCATCTGCTAGTAAACACCAATTTCTTTTCATGACTAATATTATGGAAGCTAATGAATATAATTAACAACTGATTGTTTGATTACTTACATTATGTAGAAATTTTTCCAATGGAATTACTAATTAAATAATCTTGTTAAGTCATCCTTCAAAAAATTATATAATATTAATGTCTATGTTATTGTTATGTCATTATTTCATAACTCTTTTTTGAAGTACACATACAATCAATAATTATTTCGTAGTAAAGTTTAAAAATTTCATCTAATAAATGTTAAGAATATTTCTTAGTAACATCATTATATATGCATTATAATTTACAATAATTAGTATAATTTTTTTTAAATAACATATCGCATACTTAATATGAATAAAAACAAGTATAAAATTACTAGTATACATTAATCAACTATCATGCACTAAGTGATGACACTATTTTTTCGAAAAACATATATTTAAAACGAATCAAAATGAGTAAAAATCATATATTTTCATAGTAAAATTTAAAATAATATATCACATATAAACGTACAGACTCATCCTAAAAATTATCATTATACAATAATATACCATCATGTATCAAGTCAAAACACTATTTTTTTGAAAAACATATACTTAAAACGAATCAAAATGAGTAAAAATAATACATTTTCGTAATAAAGTTTAAAATAACATGCCACATACGAACGTACGCACTTGTCCCAAAAATTATCAATATATAACAATGTACCATCATGCATTAAGTTATAATATTATTTCTTCAAAAACCATATACTTAAAACGAATCAAAACGAGTAAAAATCATACATTTTTCCTATTTTGATATCTAAAGAGAGAAAGTAATGATAGAATACGGATTGTTTTCCCATTTTCAAAAAACTTTCCACAATATAGACCTATATCATGCAATTACTCTAATTCTATGATTGATTTATAAAAAAATTGACTTAGATTGTTGATTTGGTTGAGTGTTTTCTCGGATGGTTTCCTTTTCCTCTTAGAAGCCCATAGGTAAATTTCAATTAACATACATGGCCAATAAAAAGATAATAAGCTTATTCTATTAGCTTTTTGTGAAGTGTTTTGAGTATTCTTAATCATTTTGTAAAAAAGTTTAAAACTTCCTATTAAATATTAGAAACTATTATAATACACTTATTTTATGTGTATGTATTAGCAAATGATGTATTCGCGTTATATATGTAAAAACTATAAAAAAGAAGAAGAAGAAGTTTGGACTAAAATATAAAGAAGAATGTTGATAATATATATTAGTAAGTGTGATAGAAAAATGAAAAATATATGGTTGGAAGTAACAATTGAAAATTTTATGAGATGATTTTGATAACTATCATGTGAATAAATATAATAATTAAAACTATACGATATTAAATAATTAGTTATAAATAATTAAAAGAAGGTTTTTTTTAATATAATAGATATATATATATATTTGTGTGTGTGCAGAATGCCTTATAAGTAAAATAACACTAAAATATTTTTCTACCAGCAATTTTAATATTAGCTTAGGCAAGTAGATAAAATCGGCTCCCAATCATATATATCGGCATCCGTCTCTGATGCATAGGGTACGATATCTAATCAATCTTTCTCCCAATTGGAGATGTGGCACTGTCTCACTGAACGCAATTGTCTTCACTCTCCGCCAAGAGAAGGGACTGATCACGTGCGCGGATACGGTGGACCATACCCCGGATATGGCTGCACAAACCAGAAACGTGGCAACGCATGGAAAAGCCGGAATTTTCTCTTAGCCAGAAGAAAGCCAGAACGTGAATCACATAAAAAATAATGGTACGAATTGCTAATGGATTAGATGGTAACAAGCTTCAATATATATAAATAGATTTTTTTTTTTTTTTGCCAGCATAATATACAAATAGATTTAGTGGTGAAAAATTACGTGTAAAATTTAAACGTATGATTACATGAATGATACTAATACTGACGTGTGTTTAAATACCGTTACCTACCACAGGTTCAAAGACATGGCATAAATCATAAATATTCTAAATTTCTAATGCATGTCTTTTCCTTTTTTTCACTTTTAAAAATATCCACATACTCTATTTTATATATTTCCAAATTTTCCATCATTGGTGGACCCGCACCGGTACGTTGAACAAAAAAATTAAGAGTGATTAAAGATGGAGAGAGTAAAATTACGGAGGAATTACGGTTAATAAAAATATTATAATATAATTTATATTTATTTATAAAATAATAAAATTATTTATAATTATAAGATTTGAGAAGAGCCTTTTAAAATATGTTTATTTTTTATTGAATCTATATTTATTTTCTTAATAAATTAGTATAATTTTTAAAATAAAATAAAATAAAACATATCAATTAAAAAATCTAATTGAATCAATAGACATCATGTTTGGATCTCTTGATTCAACCGAGATAATCATCGATAAGGATAAAAGAGACGATTTAGATTAATTTTAATGTCTACATGAGGTCGAATTGGATTGGTTCAAACTGAATAGATTAATTATTTGCATCTTAACTGTACAAATGGTGTATATAATAGCAACAGTTACCGCTGTTAGGACATTTAATCCTCGTATTACACCAACCTATTTTTGGGTATTAACCGTTTCAAGAAGGGCTTTTTCTTTCTATGGGAGAATTGTACACAAATAAAGTAGATTGTCGACGATGATATTTATCATGGTTTTCAGCACAAGGAAAATAAAAAATATAATCTTCAGAACGAAAAATTCATCATCACGTGACCAGAAGCATTATCGTATAATGAAAGTTCATACAAAATAATGTGTTATTATAACTACGATGCATTTATTTAATTTATTCGATAGAATCTTGAGGAGTTCATAAAATTTGTAGAAAACTTTTATGGGGTATATTTGCAGACTTAAGTTACCTCTGGATACACATTGATGCTCGTGCCTGAAATCACCGTAATTGATCTATCATCCTATTAAAGTTTACATTATATTGAAAGTCTACCTGAAAAGAAATTTGCATCACACTTGAAAGATGACATCATCTATTATAGATATATCACTATAAAACGGATTTAGTTGGATTGGTTTAGGGGGAGGATAAGCTTGTGGTATAAAGTATTTATTTGTATCATGTTTAATGGTGTAGATTTTATATGTGGGTGTGCAGAGTTATAAGATAGGAAATGAATAATAATTTTTTTCAGAATCTGCTTTCATAATATAGAGTATGAATAATGTTTTCATATATTAAAAACCCACTTTGAATTGTAATCTAAAGTATATACAGTATAAGTTATAAGGTTTTCAATATTCCTTATAAAATTTATTAAATAATATATGATAAGATGATGGATAAAAAAATGAACTTATATATTTTTTGGTCAAGAAAAGAATAAAAGCAAAATATTATAGTTATGTTAAAGAAAAAAAAACAATACTTGTCTAATATAAACCTAAACCTCAAGTTCTTTTATATGATATTTTAACTTCTATAAATTATAATTCTCTGTTTTATAGATTTTATTTAATATCACATAATAAAATAACAAATATTAAAAAGGTTATTTTTTTTACATTACAAATTTGTTACTAGGACTATCGGTTTTGCTAAAAGTTTCATAGATTTTGCATATGTAATAACTTGTAATATCACATATGATATTTTTTTTAATATCATGTAAATTTAAAATTGCTAAGAAAATATGAAAAGATTTATAAGTTCTATAACGTATCTTTTATCCTATAAGTTTTTTAGAGCATAAATTTTTATAGTGATTTTAAAATTATATAAAATAAGTTTTGGTTTCAAAATTTGATACTTGTAAGATATGGTACATATAAGGTTTATACCCCACTCATCCATATATTATTTACGGAGGAGGTGGAGGGGTGGAGACAGAGAAGATGGTGAATGAGAAGGTTTTCCTTGAAGAGATGGGAAAATTGTTTTGGGAAAAAAAAAAAAGGAAAAGGAAAATGGAGACCGATTATGCACAGGCAAATGTCTTTTTTTTTTTAACCCAATTATCTGAGTAAGCGGTTGCAGGTTAAGGAGTGAAAAAAAAAAAAAACCGAAGAAGAAGAATGAAATTGATGGCATTCAAGGGATGGTAAATTTTAGTGACTGTGTGATATTATTACCTTTTGGAATTGCATAGTAGCCTCAGGTTTGTCAAACGAGAATTTTACTGATAAGCATTTGAATGAATGTTTAATTTATTTCAAAAACTTTATAAAATATTCACTAACCCTAAGTCATTAGACCTCTCTAAAATTGAGTTTTATTATGGTTAAGATGTGTTTAGGCTTTTAAATTTGCATATATTCTTTTATATCATTAGGTTATAATGGTTTTGATAGTTATCTGAAAAAATTATTTTTTTATTTTTGTTCATTTTATAAAGAGTTACTTTACATTTTTACCATTAGTAAATTAGAAATTTTGTGTTTGATAATATCATGTTAATTTAATTTTGTCACGTTGCAGCACCATGAATTTATGTCAAACTTTATAGCATACTTGAAAGTGTTTTTTATGCACATATATTAGGATACATCTTCCACATATACATGGGACAAAGCCAAAATTGTAACATAAAATTTAGGAAAAATATAATCTCTTAAACTTTGATTTAGGTGTTAATTACTCCTCTAAACTTTAAAAGTATAGTTTTTTATCCTTAAACTTTCATAAATTAATAAATAACTCCATAAGTTAAGAATAACTCATTAAACTTTAATTTTAGTGTATAAATACTTTCCTAAACTATGGGGCGTTTAGGGTACAAAAATCAAAGTTTAAAAGAGTTTGAGGGTTATTTACCAATTTGTAAAAGTTTGGAGACAAAAAACCATACTGTAAAAATTCAAAGATCAATTTGCACTAAAATCAAAGTTTAGAGAAGGTTATTTGCATTTTCTCTTAAAATTTATGTGTTTTTTCAATCCTTATATGTGAAGTTTGAAACTGAATTGAATTTTATATGCTAAATTTACTGTTTCACTTCTCATCTTTATACTTGTATCATCCCATCAATGAGCCTTTATTGTAAGCCCCAAAACTAGCAATCCGAAGTTTCGATCGATTGAAAGACCCGTTCGGACCTAAATTATAAAGTAAAGCTAGAAATATTAGTAAACTGATCCTGTAAATTTGAATTTAAGAAAATAAGTAATAAAATAGGAGACTACAAAATTTTCAAATATTAAATATATAACTTGTTATTTATCGAAAATGCGTAAAATGCATTTCAGTACTTAACGAATCACTATAAATAAATTATATGTATACTAAAAATTATAAAATAACCTAAATAATATTTAGGAATATTTATTTTTACTATATATGAATTTACATGTAAGTATAAATACGCGTAATTACTTAAAATACGCGAAATATACTAAAATAATACTAAATACTTAAAGAAAATTCATAATTAATTAAGAAAAAATCAAGAAAAATCAGAAATGATCTAGAATTGGGTCGTGTCAGCTGGGAAAAATAAGAAAAAAATGGGCCAATTAAATTAAGACAACACAAAAGCCAAAAATTAAGGGATAAGATAATTGTCTTGTCCAATTTAATGCACAATAATTACCCTAAAGCTCTATAAATAGCAAGAAAAATTCAGAAGCTCATTTGGACAGTTAGAAATCAGAGAAAATTAGGAAGAGTCGAAAATTGAGAAAAAAAACAAAGAAAAAAAAAAGAAAATGAAAATTGTGCAGTTAGGGCCATAAACGAGAACCCAGATCTGACGGGCAGCTGGGAGTGGACGGCCACCACTACCACACGGTAGTGGAAATACCCAGGTGGGTCGACACACCCATGGCCACCGACAGTGGCCGGAGCAACCCAAATCGGTGAGTTTGATTTCTAGCCCGATTTTGTGTAATTTTGAAAAAATAGTAAATATTCTTAGAAAATTATGAAACTCGTTACTCTAGAATATTTTTGTACTTAGTTTTTATGAAAAATATTATTTTGATGAAAATATGTCTCATGATATAGGGTCCTTAAGAAATCGTGCAAAATCGTGCAAAACCGAGCATGTTTCGGTTTAGAAATAAATGATCTTAGGAGTGTAGTTTCGAGTCCAAAATTTTTGTGTAGACCACTTAGATGATATAGAACAGTGCTATGGAGCCCGTTTTCAAAAATTAATTTTCTAAATTTTTAGATAATTTTTAGGCCTTAAAATAAGGCATAAAATAAGTAATTTAGGGTTAATAAAGTAATTAGATGGTTAATTACTAACTTAGTGAATAAGTACATGTTTTAGGATGTTGAAATCTGATAGAGTATGATACTTGTAGCATTTAGGGTGTTAGATGTAATTATTAGGTTAATTATGTAGTAAATGAGTAATAGGGAAAAATAGTAAATTTTAAGTTAATTTTGGAAATTAGGGTAATTAGGAGTAAAATCTGATTTAGGATGAATTTAGACATTTTGAAATGATAATTGGTGTTTAGAGACGATAATTAGAGTGATAGAAATATTAGAAGTGTATTATATACATAAAAGGTAATAATACATAATATGTAATTATTAGAATATAATAAATACAAAATATTATAATAAAAATTGATATTTTGATAATAATAAAAATGTATAATAAATCTGATACAAAACTTGATTTATGTAATTATATGAAAAATGTAAAAATTTCTCACATTAGGAGTGAATTTGATACACTAATACGGATTTAAGTGTACTGGATAAAATAAATACTGACTAAGGGTAATGATGGTATTTAGGAGATCGAAAAGTAATGTAATTAATTTCATATTATGAGTTGAAATAAATTTTTAAGGTTGGAGTATAAAACACTACTGAGAAATCGAACTAAAACCTAATTTAGAAATCGATGCGAAAACTGAACCCGAACCTAACCCCAAACCTAGAAAAATTGTAAAAGACTTAAGGCCTAGATAATTAGGCATATTAAACTTTAAACAAAACATAACAATAAGCGTTATAGGATAAAATGAACCTATAATAGTTATATGAAAAACTGAAACTACGTTTGTGTTATAGGGATGATCGGCGATAGCCTAAGCAAATCGGGCCTCGAATAAGTGAATGAGCGAGGAGTCGAGGTAAGTTGGGATTAATACGATGCTGTATTTTGGAGGCTTAAGATTATGCTTGGTTGTGCTTGTTAGATAGTTGGATGTGTGCATGTGCTTGATTATGGGTGATGCTATGATTCTATTTATTGCTCTGGCATGTATTGTATGATTTGTATGAAATAATTGATCACCCTAAACTGGACTTAATCAAATATATGACCAGTAATCATAATCGGACGTGCATGGTAACCCGTTAGGGGAACTTAGGACTCTCCGGCTAAATATCGATCCCTTCGAAAGGAATAG
Source organism: Lumnitzera racemosa (assembly GCA_024138005.1). Lineage (NCBI taxonomy): Eukaryota > Viridiplantae > Streptophyta > Magnoliopsida > Myrtales > Combretaceae > Lumnitzera > Lumnitzera racemosa. Next base: position 96,928,432 of record JAMXBC010000006.1, on the reverse strand, counting down.
CGCAGGATTGCAATTGGTCCCTTTTTCATCCTTAGCCGAATTAAGTGACAGGAGAAGAAGTCGCGGTGAGGGTAAAGTTAGTGGTTCTAAGGTAGTCGCGAGAGGAGCGAGGTCTCCATTGCATAAGGCTGGGTTTGGTCGTGAGCTGTTGCATTAATATCAACTCCTCAACCCGGATTAGAGCGGATGCAATTTCTCTAATCTCGCGACGGGTCAGACAACGTCGTGCGATGGCATTTGCTTGCACATACATTGTACCTAATCAGTTGATTGAAAACCTTGTTGTATTTGTAGTATAGTTTTAAGTCCTCCATTCTAACTTACTGAGCTGTGGTTGTTCACATCCTATAGACGTCGAGCAGGTCTGGCTAAGAAACAACAAACAACTACTTTGAAGTTAGCAACTGCTGAATCTTGAGGAGTGAGGAAAAACATTGAAGAATCAACATATATGTTATTGTTTTTCATTTTTTAATAATGTAATAACTGAATTATAGTGAATATATATAAATTTTCTCACCTTCTTAGGTAAATGATTTATTTAAATTACAAACTGTTTACTTCAAAGCGGGTTAGGCATGGACGCCTTATGTAGATTAGGTCTAAGATAGCGGTTGTAAGGCCAATTTTTATCTTAGGATGGTTTACACGGCGAGATTGTTTTGACTCTACAGTTTTGGGGCGTGACATTTATGATAAGGAAAGTACTAAATTTGATAAGCAAAAATTTAATTAAGTAAAACATGTGCAAGTTTCATATGAAAACATGTTCAAGTTTAAGGTATATATTTTAACAAGCAAAAGTTCAATATCACATTAGTAATTTCAAACTTCACATTTAAATTGGAAAACGCATATAAAATTTAAAGATTGGTTTTAATACTATCCACACGTACATATATGTACATATTCTAAATGGTGTGCATGGCATATTTTTCTTTCTAATTAAAATCCAGTAAAACATTAAAAAAGAAAATCAACCAAAAGTAATATACAAAATGTTAAGTTGAAAGTGTTATGACGATTGAGATGTCTCATAGTTTGAAAAAAAAAAAGTTATTGGGTATGATATTTATGAGATCAATTATTTGGATGATATTGATATTAGGATACCTTTTCTTAAAATTTCTAGCAGAAGTAGTGTAAAAAATGTTAAATAAAAAGTGCATTTTTTCAGTATTTAAAAAAAAAAAAAGGAAGTGGACTTTTCCTAACCATCATACAACATTATTCCAGGGCTCCCCCAAAATCTATCTCCAAGCTTCACAGTCCATTTTACTTGTGCTCATCGAGAAAGTGAAGCCATGTGCATATTTCGTCATTTCTTCAGATATGATGAGCTATGAAGACCAAATCAATCAAACAGCTGGCGAGGACAAAATAAAGAAGGAAATTTGGCATCACTCACCTCCGGCTCCCTTAATAACCAAATCGGCGGTCTCTTCTTCAAAATTGAATGGTGCGGTCAGTTGGAAAAAAGAATCGCTAAGTAACACAGTTTATAAATATTAATTAAATATTAATACAAATAATAATAAAAGAAATAATTTTCAAGTAAACTATAATTCATGATTAATATATATTATATATATTAATATTTCATTAATATTTACACAACTTATATATATATATAATATACGTTATATATTATTTTTTGAATTGTTTTTTATTGAGTAGAATATAAAACCAAGATATTGATAACACCACAAAAGACCTGAAACACCAACCAGAAAACTTGAATCGACAGTACGGTCAAGAATTTAAAAGAGAAACTTGGATTTTAATGGAGAGGGAGCTCCATCCAACCAGCCCATAAATCAACAACCACATTCACCATCTAGTCCACCGACCGACTCTCTCGATGGGTAGAAAACCTTACTAATCATTTGAACAGCACCGAGCCATTCCTCGGTTTGTCCATGAACCATCTAAATGGCTACACTATAGTTTCAGTATGATACGACTTAATTTTGTTTCGTTTTTGTTTTAATAACTTTAGTTAATTTGTGACTTTTCCATTTAGACGTGTTTGAGGTTTATTCGGGGTTTAGTAGTAGGTTTTTAACTTTAATCTTATACATAAGAGTTTGAATACTTTCTAGAGTTTTATTATGAATAATGAGTGGGTTTTATCCTCTTTACCTACTATTAATTTTTTTAGATTTTGGTAAAGCCAATTTTAACATTTTAGGAGTAATATCAAAATTTTAAAGATTTAGATACTCTTTATTTATTTTTTACTTAATTTTCCTTAATTTATAAATTAATACTTGAAATTATCAAGATTTTTAAAATATTGTGTGTTGTTATTATATCATCATCGTACTTCTTATAATTATACGATTATATTTATTAATATCTTAAGAGGATAAATGAAAAGAATTGAAAAAAGTGAATAAAAAAACAATTTCTTAATTTTAGTTGATACTATTGTCTATTATTTTAATGTCTGCGAGTGATAAATACAAATTAATACGTATTTAATTCTAGTATACCATATCTAACATCATTTACATCCCCATTCATCAATTTTCCATTAAACTCATAGAGAATCCCAAAAATACATTAATTTGCAACTATGGTTCTACCTTATTGCGTGCGGCAGTCGTTTGTGTCAGTAAGTCGGTTCCTTTCATGAGCACGCGAAGACTTTGCGGCCTTTTTAGGATCGTAGCCTTATCTGTTAGGGTTGGCCTATAAAAATTATGTCGTTTTACTTTTACGGAGGTTATAATGAGAGATTTTTGGTAATAATTGCTGCAATTTTACGAAACTTTCTTCTCATTGATTTCGTGAAATGACTTCATTTGTGTCTCCTAACAACTTAATATATATTTTTCTTTTTTTTTTATTACCACAATATGTTCTTTATTTAGCAAAACAATTTTATCCCATTTGAACTAACTTTTTCTTGTACTAGGTTTCATGAAATAGGCTTAATACAATAATATATTCAAATATTTTGTTATTTCTTTTAGAGAGATCCCATAAGATATCATTTTGTAACTTCTAAATAACAAAATGAGTCTTTCATATCATTTATTTAGTAAAAAGACACATCTTATCACCTTAAAAATAATAATAATTCTTCTTCCTCTATTGTAAGTTCAATGTTTAAGGGTTTTTATATAAGAGAATGATTTCTTTATATTTAAACATGATAGTTACTGTTTTGTCAGCATATTTAAAAAGTAATAAGATGTTATCTTATTAGATTTAAAAGCGGCAACTAATATCTTTCTACTCATATTTGTTGGATCAACTTAAATATTTTATAATGGGGGATATATGATTATTTCCTTCCCTAATTTTGAATTAGTGAACCATATCAAAACATAAAAGATACATCTTTCGACCCAGTACAGTACAATCTGTCCATGTGACTCTACATTTATCCAGTTAATAAAATAATTAAACACCGGATCGTACATGTCATTTATAGCCCCATCCTGTTTGAATTGCGGAAGCACATTATTGAGCAAACAAAAGAGAGAAAATGCCAATAGGGCCATTTTACTTCTGTCCACGTTGTCTAATCATGAGAAAGGAAACTTCCAAAGAGATATAGGCATATAAATATCCCACATGGGAGTAGGTCAAGGTGCAAGCCCACAAGGACAACCACCTTAATGACCAAGAATCATGCATGGGGTCTCACTTGTCTTCTATGCTTATGTAGTTGTAAGCCATAGAAGATAAAAGCGAAGTGGGAAGCAATAATAATATAAATGGCCTCCATATAACGAGATTAATTTTAGTTGCCTTTGTTTCACAAAAGGTGTTGTTTAATATTAGAACTTACTTCAAATTGAAATTTTGGTTGCATTTATATATTAAATCTATACTTTAAGCTTAGTTAGGTGACACTTATATTCAATTGCTTAAAGTAAAATGTTAGGTGCCTTCCATTTTAAGCAACCTACTTAGTGCATTTTTTGTTCTTGTTTAAGTAATAGACCTAATGTATTATATCTATGAATTATTAAGATTAGTTGTATTGATACCATATTGGAAAACCTTAATTTTATTGAAATTTCATAATGTTTTAATGTTTAATCCTCAATTATATAATGTACCAAAAAGAGCTCATCTTATTCAAATCCCTACATAGAGGTCAGATTTCAAGTAAACAAGTGATTACTCATATGCAAAATAAATAATTTACATTCTTAGTAATGGCCTTATAAGTTTAAGTTTCCAGCTTTAGTTTTATCAATGGAGAAATAATAGGTAAAACAAAATGATTTTACAAAGATGTCCCTTGCATATTTAAAATAATCATATTTCAAGTTGATTCATGTTCATATATGGCCCTAAATAGTTGATTGATTTTTCTTTAGGTAAATTATGGGACTATTTAATGAATATAAACGAAATAATAATTTAGTACTTTCATTTGACCAAGGTATTAGTGTACTTAAGAGTCAAAATCTTTGACTCACTACAATGATTCCAAAGTATTCAAATTTTGGATCTATATGTCTTAATTATGGTCAATATACATGTGAAATTGCTCCTATTTAGTTTGATCTAACCCTTGATTACATCATACAAGAATGGTATAGAGAGGAAGAATTAAAAAATATTAAAAGGAAGGAAAAAATGAATTCTTACATCTATTATATCAATATAAGCCTATTTAAATTCCCAACTAAACAAACTAACTAACTCCAGCTGTGTACAATACAAGTCACCAACTAACTAATGCTAACGTATCTAAGCTATCTACTTTTATACTGTGAAATAATAAATAGAATACATATTTACACCCCCCTCCCCACCTTCCTTAAGTTGGAGCTTGCCAAAGATCCAACTTAAAACATAAATTGTGCAAAGTAGCTTCACCCACGAGCTTAGTCATCATCTTCGCTAGCTATAGCTTAGAAGAAACATATAAAGTTTGCAAAAAGACCTTTAAGAATCTAATCACGAGTAAAATGACAGTTGATCTCAATATATTTAAAATGACCATGTAAATAAGGATTGGCTACAATCATAGGAATAGACTTGTTATCACAACAAAGATCAACAGGGAGAGAAATGTTGAAGTAAAAATCTTTGAGAATATAGGTCATCCATAATAATTCCTTTGTTGCAAGGTCATCCTTTGATACTCATATTATGCTTTGGAAGTGGATATAGTGGGTTATTTCTTGGTCTTCTAAGAAATAAGAACATCTCTAAGAAGAACACAATAATTGCTAATGGATTTTTGATCAATAAGACAAGAGCCCTACTCAAAACCATTGTAAGTAACCAATTTAAAAGAATTATGGCGTGGATAAAATAAGCCCAGCAAGAAAGTACCCTTTAAGTATCACGAAACATGAAAGAGCACATTCAAATGAGGAATATGTAGTACAAATAAGAATTGATTGTCAATAAAAGATACAGTAATCGACCAACCATTCAGTGATAAAAAGTAGGATCATTAATCAAATCCCCTATCATATGATCAAGACGAAGAACATCAAAAGGCAAAGGAAAAGTAGCAACTCAAGCCCTTGTTAAACCATAAGCAGCAAGTAGATCAAGAGTATACTTTTGCTGATTAACTAGAATGCCCTCTTTAGTGCCATAGATTTCAAGTCCTAAGAAAAACTATGGATCACCTATATCCTTACTAGTGTGATCAAGAGTTTCTTTGAATGCATCAATCATCTGCAAACTAGTACTCCAAATCAAAAGGTCATCAACACAGACAAATACTACTAAAAAATTAGTTGGAGTAGTCTTAGTAAAAAGTGAGTAGTCACTCTTAAATTGAATGAGACTTTGATTAAGTAGACAAGTAGTAATCTCAAAACTCCATTAGAGTGAAGCTTGCTTTAAGCCACAAAAGTGATCTTTTAAGCCAACAAACTTGTCCATCTTTAGCCTTATTATAATCCTAAGGGGGTAACATATAGATCTCTTCATTAATTTGCTCATGAGGAAAGCCATTATTGATATCTATTTGATGTATGGGCCAATTCTTGGCACTAGCAATACCAAGAAGAATCTGAATAGTACTAAGTTTGGTAACGGGTGAAAAAAAATCTTGATAATCCTAACCCTCAAATTGTGTATAGCCCTTAGTAACTAATCGTGCTTTATAGCATTCCACACTATCATTAGGATTATATTTAATATTATACATCCATTTTGAAACAATTGGCTTCTTCCCTTTAGGTAGATTAGTGAGTTCTCATGTTTCATTCAATTCTAATGCACGTAGCTCCTTTTGCATTGCCATTCTCCATTCATCAAATTTAACAGCTTGAGAATAGTAATAAGGTTCATTAATAGTGAGCATGTTTGCTAATAAAGCCACATATTTAAGTAGGAAATGGTTGAAAGTATCAGGTGTTTAATAAGGGATGAATTGTAGAGTGTGTAATAGTTTGTGAAGGATGTGTAACATGGCACTTATGCAGCTTGGACTGAATGAACGTAGTTAGATAACTATTGTGGGATGTTTCTTGCATGAGTAGATCTTTTAGGAAAAGTATTAACAGATGAAGAACTAGAAGAATCAGAAGAAAGAGAGGGATTTAGACATGGCTATGATTGTGATGGAATGGATAAAGTGGATTGAGGCAAATGTGATGTTGGTAGAAAAAAAGGATATGACAAAGAGTTAGAATGACAAGGAGTTGAATTAGAGGCCCCATGAGGAGAATCTTTGAAAGGAAATTGATCTTCATAGAAAATGGCATCTTGTCTGACAAGAATTTGTTTGTTACTAAGATAAAAAACTCGATAACCTTTTTTCCCTAGAGAATAGCCTAGAAAAACACACCTAATGCCTTGTGGATCCATCTTATCCTTTTTAAAAGAAAGAAAGGGAATATAACAAAGACATCTAACTATTCTTAAATGTGTATAATCGAGTGCTTGACCAAACAACAATTCATAGGGTGATTTCCAACCTAAGATTTCCATAGGCATTTGATTAATGAGATAGGTAGCAGAAAGAACACATTCACTTTAAAATTCCTTAAGCAAATTTTCTTGAATACGAATAGCATGAGAAGTGTCTAATAAATGCCTATGTTTCCTTTCAACTCTCCCATTTTAGTAAGGAGTATAAGGCATTGTTCGTTGGTGAATAATCCTTAGGTTATCAAACAATGATTCAAAAGTATGAGAAACAAATTCACCACCATTGTCACTATTAATGAATTTGGGAATAGTATGAAAATGATTGGTAATATACTTGAAAAATATAGATAATAACTATGGTACTTAAAACTTGTTCCCAATCATATAAGTCTAAGTGCAACAACTATAATCATCTAATATTGTTAAAAAAATAGTGTACACTAGTGATCGCCCCATAGATCAACATGTAACAATTAGAAAGTAAAGGAAAAATGACTAACACTTCGAGTAAAGGGCAAGCGATGTAGCTTAGCTTTATTACAAACATTACAGCAAAAGTTGGAAACATTTAAGTGCTTATACAAACTCAAATGTTTAAGTTTGGAAATCAATGTATGCCCAAATCTATTATGGAATAATGACACAACATCATCTTTATTACAAGAACAATAGACTTCATTTGAAGAAAATTCTAAAGTGTTTGAAGTACAAGATCACTCAAGAACAAACAATCTAAGGACTGCATTAGCTGATGCTACTTCATCCTTAGCTTTTAGGTCCTAAAAAACACATAAAGTAGAGTCAAAGAAGGCAACTAATTTTTTATTGTCAAGGACCTTACTAGCTGATGGCAAATTTTGAGTGAATTCAAGGACTAAAAGAACATTTGTCATGGTGAAATTGGAATGAATGAAAACATCTCCCATTATATCAACTGATTTAGTGCTGCCAACAAGTAACTTTACTGACACTAGTGGTTATAGTGTGTGTTTATTGTGTAAGATGTTTTGGAAAGGTATCATGTGGCTAGTTGCTCCCGTTTTAACTATCCATGAACCTATCTTATTATTCATAACTATAAATGTAGAAGAATGATCAGATTGCATACCTACAAAGTGCACTGTGTTGGCTACTACAGTTGCTTGTTGAGGATTATCCACTCTATCCTTCATGAGCTTAAACATTTCTTGATACATAGCTTGAAAGGAATTAACATCAAATTCATTAGTCAGACTTATCGTATTCTCATCTATGATGCTTTCATGATTAAAAGGAGTATCCATCTTAAATCTTGATTTACCAACATTGGAAACAACCAAGTTAGCTCTCATAATTCTTAAAAATTTTTTTACCTTTGTACCAGTCAGGATATCCTATGATTTGAAAGCAGTTATCATTAGAGTAGCCTTCATTGTGATAATGTTTACAAAATAACCTCCTTGTAGCATTCCTTGGTTTCCTTCTATCACTAGTAACAGAACTCCTCCTCTTAGTAATCTCAATTCCTTTAGATCCTTGTCTATTGGCTTGAAAAGCAATTGGCTCAACTTCTCCAACCATAGTGATTTGCTGCTGCTTCTCAATTTGTTGAATAAAATAAAAGCTCTGTTCACAGTTAGAAGCAGATCTATAGCTATGATCTAATTTCACATAGTCTCATAACTATCACAAAGTCCCATAAAAAATTGCATAACTTTGTGTTGTGACTCATATTCAATAAATTGTTCTCTAAATTTACATGTGCAATATTGAAGTCTTTCGCAAGTGTACATAGGAAAAGGATTCAATTCATGTAACTCATCCCACAACTTCCTCAATCTATTATAATATGCACTTACTGATGAATTACCCTATCGAAGAGTCCTAATTAAATGTTGAATCTGGTAAACTTGTGGTTCGTTTAATTGACCATGCTGTTTTATTATCTTTGACCAAAGTTCTAACATAGATCTAATATACAAGAAGTTTTGCAACATATCACTAGTCATAGATTCATTACCTAACACCGTACTATATAATCACTATGAGTCCACTTAATTAAATCAGTTGAATTAAGTTCAAGTTTCGTAAGTGATCCATTAATGAAACCTAATTTTAGTTTCGATCCTAAAGCCATCTTTACTAACTTACTCTATGCAACAAAATTATTACCATTAAAGATAATATTCCCCAAATTCATGGCTAGATTATTAGAACTAGATAGGAAATAAGGATTGAACGCATTCTGATCTCCTGCTCATGGTTCTTAAGGATGAGCCATATCACAATTTGTAGATTGATAATGCGGAACAAAATAAAGTGGAACTCACTAATTATTTAGTAGATCTTCGCATTCAATTTGCTCTTACAGCCCCGACACCATATGAAATTGCTCCTATAAAGTTTGATATAACCCTTGATTACAGCATATAAGAATGGTATAGAAAGGAAGAATTCGAAAATATTAAAAGGAAGGAAAAAATGAATCGTTATATTTGTTATATTAATATAAGCCTATTTATATTCCTAATTGAACTAACTAACTAACTAATTGTAGCCATATAATACAAGTCACCAACTAAGTAATGCTGACATGTCTAAGCTATCTACTTCTATACTGTGAAATACTAAGTAGAATACATATTCACAATACAGCTATGAGGGGCATATTTTATTATTTAATACATGTTTTCTTAGGATATTGTCATTTAATTTTAAACTCAAGAAGTTCTAGATGGATAGATCTAATATATAATAAATTATTTAAGGGCAAATTGCATACATCTCTTAAGTTATTGAATTGAATGTAGATACTCTATTGAAATTTGCTTTATCTTTTTATAAATTTTGAAAATATACATATATGTTTGAAATTATTTTCAAAGTTTCAAAATCATAGTCCTTTTAGGGGCAATATATCTCTTAGCAATGATTTGGGGTGGTTTTAAGTTTAGGTTTATCAATGCCTAAATAAAGGTATAAGCATATATTTATAGTTATCCTATATTTTAGACATTAGCACTAATTCAATGCCCGATGGGATTTGATGAACCATCAACCACTTTATTTCTTTTGCCAACTATTATATATATTACAGTTTTAAGGAAAAGAGGAATTAGACTTAATTTATTTTATTTAAAGATCGATGTTTATATAATTAGAGTATAATGATATTTATAATATACCATTAGTCTATGAGGTTGACTTCCAACCATTTGTTGTTAAAAATTATAACGTTGTGGAATATTGGCTGGGGACAATTGCAAATCATCGTTTGTCGATAGAAGACATTTCAATATACAACAATTTGGTGCGACCACATGTAAAAATTATTATAGTTTCTTTAATAAAAAGAGGATCCTAGCTATGACGTGGGGATCTTCAAAAAGATCTAAAGAGAAACAGAAAATAATAAGACAGAAGAACATAATCTAAACAACCTTTGCCCAACCATACCATATCCCAGCTGGCCACGAAATACCAAACCCCACCTAGATTGCATGCATTTAGATTGGATGGTAGCGGGGAAAAAAGCACATCGGAAGTTTTTATATGTTTGTATCAATTCAATTAATTCGTAAATATTTTAAATAAGTTTCTTTTTCCTTTGTTTATTTTTTTTTTAACCAACTACATATTACCACTTAAAAAGGAATAATTCAAATCTAATATATCATATTAGAAAATCAATACTCATATCAATCTTTATATTTATATTTAAGTCTTTATACCAAATCCCTAGAAATATAGGATATTTCATTGAATTTTAATATAAATACATAAACTATATTGAATTTGGTCATAGATATAAAGGACTTCTAATATAGTCATCCGATGTTACTTTTTATTAATGGATCATATTGATGTTGTACCTAGTACGCAAATATATATATATATATTTATATATATCATTAAAAAAAATTATCAAGGTAATAATATATAACATATAATCGATTTATATATCGTAAATACACCTCTTTTATTTTTGCTTTATATGGTTTTGTCCTTTTCTTTGAAATTGAACCTTTAAACTTTATTATATTTTTTTAAGAAAGGTACATTTTGACGCTTAGGTAACCATTTTAGTCTTAATTTTATACAATTCTGTCTCTCTCTGTTTTTTATTTTAAGTTTTTCTATTATGTTATGTAAAGGCAAAATAGTAAACCGTGATTTAAGGCAGGCATTCAAACATTTGAAACCCAAACACAAAATTTCAAAGATTTGCAGTTTACCCTATATTATATAGTAATTAAGGCTATATTAGGGTTAAACATGTCACATGACTCGCCTTTAGATTTTTCCTTTACAACTATATTTATGTCAAGTGGGATTATTATTATTATATTATAGTAATGTCATGTCATGTCATGAAATATTTCCCAAAAATCCCTCCTCTCTCTCTTTCTCTCTCCCTCTCTCTCTGTCATTTATCGTATAAGAAAACAAAGGAAGCGTAACTAAATTCCATGGCTCCATCTTTTCTATCTTTTGATGCGTGTGGGCTCATGCAAGTTACCATCGGTTAAGCCCTGTTTTGCATTTGTATGAACTATGAAAACTGACAGGTTATGAATGAAGCTGGCACTTTCAGGTACATTAGTTGTGTTACACATTGATTGCTCATTCCATTTCTTTTTTCTTTCTTTCTTTCTTTTTTTTTTTAAATACACTTTTAACCACTTGGGATCTTACCACATGCCATGAAGTAACTTTTCTCTTTTATCATCACAAGAAGTATTGTCCTTTTGTGACCAAAGAGAAAATGTAATCATGGTACAAGGATTGCCAACACAGAGAAGTTTCCTCTTGGCGATTTAATGTCAATGTATATTAGGATCTTACTAAGTAGATTATTATAGGATTTTTGATTTGTTAAACCCGTTAAAAATCTTATAAGATCAAATTTTATAGGATTTTGATTCAAGTTTTAAAAGTAGTTATTAAATCTTGAAGGGTTTTGAATCGAGTTATAGGATTTAAAAAGAAAAAAATTGGCGAAAAACTTAAACAAGATTAAAAATAATAATATATACATATATGATATTAGTAATTTAATATTAGTTATAAATAATAAAATATAATAATTAATAAAAGATATTTTTATCTCTTTCTTACTTTATTTTCTCTTTCTAATAATATATACGATTCTCTTCTTTCATCTTTACTCTATCTTTTAACAAGTCAATCATATTTCTCAATCTTTACTTATCTCCGTTTTATTAATTGTATATTAATTTAAAAAAGAAGAAAAAGTTGATTTAGTCTTAAATAACTACATTCTATTTGTTTTATTATTCAAAACAAATCATAAGCCATTTGATTTATTTTTTGTGCAAACCTAAAAATCAATTTTTAAATTTTTTTTTAATATTAGTTGATTATGTTAGATTTTTAACGAGTTTTACATAACCTTATTGAAATTGGTTTTGAAAATAGTGTGAAAACACTGTATGATAGTTTTTAAGATTTTTGAAAGCCTAATAAAGTAATGGATTATATTTAAGTTTTATAAAACTCTGGTGTATCTCTATATATGTATTTATTAAAAGGAAAATATTATGAATGCATTTAATAAGATTTTAATTATGGTATCTATGTCTACTTTTTTATTAATTGCATAATTCGATCTTAAATATAATATTTTACCCTATGGTTAAATTGGTTGGGCCGGTTGTATCGAAAAGTAGCTCTATTAACTTGTTGGAAACTTGAATCGATTTAAATGTTTGGCTTGTCGAGAAGGGTACGAGTACTACATGAGCATGACATGAAATTTAAGGAGAGCGATGTGGGGCGGTAAGTATTAATGAGGGGCACCTTTTATCCTCTATTAAAACGACATACTCACGTTGGACGAGAAATCCAATTAGGCACAAAAACATCTGAGGAACAAGCTCTTCGTTGTTGTTTTCCAGCTGCATTACCTTTGTCTTGTTTTTCTAGTTGTAATGGAGTCTTCCCAAGTACTAGGAAACACTGAAGAACGTGAAGGCAACGAGTCTAGTTGGACAATGTACATTGGATCCCCCATCCAAAGTTCCAACCACGAATATGACCATGCTGATGCAAGTACTTTCATCCAAGGACAGGATTCAAACGATGTCTGTGGTGATGAAAGCGATGATTCCATGGCTTCTGATGCATCTTCTGGTCCAAAGCAGCAAAAGAAGAAGGTCGATGCGGGCTACTTTGACGGTGTGGATCATAAACAGCAGAACAAATGTTTTTCAGGTAAGAAGACCCAGAGGCAGATGAAGCAGAGAGATGTCAGGAAAATGGAGACAACCCAAGAGTTAGTATTGAAGGCTAATAGTGCAGCAAGTCAAGACCGAAGCAGTGTCAACAAGGTAAGGAAGGGTAGATAAAATAAATTTTTCTTTTGTAGATTTTTTCTGTGGGAAAAATCTATTCTTCTGATTGGTTTGCGGAATGTTGAAAGAAGTTGCAGCATTTTCTGCCTTGTGCTGGCAAGCTCTTTGCGTGAGTTGAAAATGTAAGAAGCATTGGTGATGTGATCTAGTAGATGCATTCAAGCAACATTATGCTTAGAATTTCTTGATTACCTGATGTTCTTTCTAAGGTATGAATGAATTCATTAAAACGAGGGGAAATTATGTGGAACCGTGTGCATCTAAATAATATGCATGTTTTTATTATTTGTTGAACGCATAAAATGATGGAGGGCTCTAAATACAAAAATAGAACTATATATTAGTGAGATTTGTTCATTCCGAAATTCCTCAAAAGATGCATCTATTTCTTTATACAAACCGTCAATGACAACTGCTGCTGCTGCTACTAATGGAATTCGCTATAGTTACTGCAGAATTTCATTGTAAATACATCTGATTTGAAGAAGTGAGTTGTGAAGGTTTTATGGTTCATTTGTTTATTAAAAGACTTTAAACCATTCATTTACACAAACGTCAATGGCCTGAAACCTTAACATTTCATATGTTTTAATGTCTCCAGATGAATAGATTGTTTGTAACATCTGTTTTACCGTCCATCTTCGGCAGTCATCTGCAGCAAACAAAATTAGCACATGCAAACAATAAATACGGCAGATAGTTTCCTTTTACCAGCAAGTGGTTGTAAAAAGCGATAATGTTAGTAAACAGCTTGTTGCTAATAATTACCAAAAGTGCCAATAGAAATGAGGAAATAAAAAAGATAAATTTCTCCATTTTCAGTAATGGTTAAAGTACCAGCGACGGTCATTGTTTGCACGCCTTATCTCACACCCTCACTTGTTATTGAAAGCCATTTGCATATTGTATACTATAAACACTTGATATTGCAATGACTTCGATTATAATTTAAAAGGCAAAAAATCCGAAAAGTACTTTCTGCCTTGGAGAAAAAAAAAAAAAAAAAAACTTAATTTTATGGACGAATTCCAGCTTTACTCTCCAGTTTCATTAATAATGTCAAAGTGTTGTCCAACTTCTTGAGAACATGGTATCTAGAAGGAGTGATTGAGTGTTGTCCAGTAATCTAGGAGTACATCTTACAATTAGCGAGGTAGGCAAGACTATTTGGAGGTTACGAATATGTGCTGACTCAAAAATCTTGCAGAGGAAGAGCATAAACGGATAAAGGGTAGCTGTTAATCATGCGTCCCTAGTGACGGTATTCGTTACTTTGCAGAATTAAGATAGGGTCAGTAATTTAGGATCCAAACATGATATATTTGTACGATTTAAATGAATTAATATATAAAAAATTTTAATATAAAATACAAACAGGTTTAACCTATTTAAATATGATTAAATTTACATCGATTAAATTTACATATAGATTTACGTTATGCTTCGAAACTCCAATAAGGGCACAAGACGTACTATATATTTTTTTATAATTGCATATGTTTTGTAATACAAATGATTTTTTTCTATAATATTCTTTTTGTTGCATTTTAGCTTAAATGCGCAAAAATTACAAACTCATATGTAGCTTTTTTGATCATTTCTTTTAAAAATTCGATAGATAATATAATAAATTTTGAAATTAATATTGGTAGTAATACTAATATTTATTTATGTCATGGTTCTATTTAATTTAATAATGTTATATAACTTAAATTTAATAATATTATATACTCTTCTTATTATATCATAGTTTAAATACGTAAAAAATTATGAATTTATGTATAAATTCTTTAACTATCTCACTTGAAAATCTGAATAACAATATAATATATTTGGAAATTAATAGCAACAGTAATCTTAATATCCATTTAATCTATGGTTCTACTTAGTTTAACGATATTATATAACTTAAATTTTTGAATTTTTTATATTTAGTAAGATTTTACTTTTAAAAAAACTTTTATTTATATTGTAATTTTTTATTAAGTATGAAGATAGTATATAATTTATCTATACAAAATTTAAACATTATTATCATTCTTTTCCTTTTATATTTATAAATATTTTATAAATTTAATTATATTTTTTAATTAATAAACAATATCAAACCTAAACCATTTTTTCTATGGACAATAGGATAACATCAAGATACGACATAGTAGTACGAATTGTCGTCCTTAATATAAACGAGTCCAATTAAAACACAAGACATATTAAATTATAGGTTTAAGTTCTTATATACGATTAATAAACGAGTCGTGTCACATATTTAGATTTTTTGAAAATGAACTCATTTAAATATAAAAATAAGATACGACACAATAATTCAAATTATCAACCCTAAAATAAGCTAAAGAGATGGGTTATAACCCAAATGATAATGGTGACATTTATTATAATGCACATTGAATTATCTGTCTAGTTAAGAATTCTCATAGCCCAAATACAATGATGCAATTATTAACTTGTGCTTTACCATTGGGCTAATTAAAATGGTTATCAATAACTTTGGAAATAAAAATTCTATATTAAGGGAACAAAAATCTAATAATTTGATTGGGAAAATACCTACACCAATACACTAATAGAAATAAAAAAATATAAAAAAAAGAACAAAAAACCGTGCAAAAGGATGAAGATAAAGGTTGTGAAGAAATGTTAGTTTTTGGACATATTCCCTATATCCTGTACGACTCCAATGATTTTCCTATGCAATCGGACAGTTTTTGGACATATACCTTAAATACTGAACCTCAGCCTGATAATATCCGGTATTCGACCCATAAGCCATATAGTATGTTAACATGCGTTCATAATTAAATAGGATACCCCGTCATTACCCCAAAACCTTGTTAACGAGCTAATTTAATTTCATTAGAAGAATCAAAACTCATACTTTTATGTAAAAACAAATAAACAACCTTTGAAACTAAATAACTTAAATTTATGATACTTCAGTCTATAATATGAAGTTCGTGTTATTGATTATATGCGTTATTTTCTTAAAAATCGACTGAAACTTTTCATCATTGTAAAATAGTTTGATACTCTATAATGTTCTGATATCCTTGTACTCTAACATGGAGAGTTGGAGTTGTATTGACGTAACGTAGTACATGAGATGAGGATACGGAGAAGTATTCAATTTCTAACAATGATATGTTAAAAACTAAAAATAACATGAACAAAATATCCTACACATTAGGATAAGCGTTGTAAGATCTACCAAGTACGAAAAGCCCACTGTAATAAAGGGAGCAGAACCCACCGCAGGAGTTTTGGCTGTGCTTAGAGGACTCATCTATTGACCTGTCAGTCTTTCAATGGGTATCCAAAGTTAATCCTCGGACCTTGTAAGACAAACATATTCCCGAACATAACCTCTCTCTCTCTCTCTCTATATATATATTTTATATATTAAGAATATAACCTGTCGAAAGCAGATGTTTTCCAGGTGCTATGCTGTGTTACATTATTTCTTTCAAATTTGGGGCTGCCAACAGTGTCAGGTTACACAAAAAAAAAAAAAAAAAAAAAAAAAAAACTGGGTCCTTCTCGCAGCCTGCCTTTCCAATGTGGTCCAATGCCAGTATCCTAATTTCCTTTTCGAAGTTTGGTTAGTTATTCTAGTTTTGGCATTCGGTTCCTCTTTATGCAGACACATTGCCTTATTTCTCACTTAAAATGGATGCATTTATTGTTTATTAAAATACAATCTCGATTATCAAATATTATTACGATTTTATCAAATGTTCGGACTGACCAATAGCTTTTGGTGATCCGATCGAAAGTATTGTTTATGGTAACATTGGTTACTTGTCTAGATGATATAAAATAATGAATTGTTTATGATAACATTAGTTACTTGTTTAGATGACAGCGATATAAAATAATGAATATGTTATCTGTCAAAAATATTAAAAGAACGTTTTCTGTTTCTTTTAAAAGTAAACTAATATTCTCTATTTTTTTATGTATGTTTCATTTCATATGACGATTAATTACTAAAATTTATCCAATTTTTTTTTTTTTCACAAAAAATGGATTCATTGTAAATCTAGTGCTCGCCTACTCTTTCTCTTCCTTTATATTTTCTATTATTACTCCAAGTTCTTGGATATGCTTGGTATGCCATTACTCCCTAGCATGACACGATAATACAGGCACTTATCATGGAATGATACTAGGAATTGTTGACATTTAGAAATAAGGAACTACTTAACTGAGGTTGAATTACTAAGTTGGAAAGAGTAAGTGCCTAGAGAGAAACATTCTTAAATATCTTGAACCAGTACTCTAATTATTTATTTGTACTAAAAAATCATTGGCAACGTGACTCGGTATTGACCTTAGACAACTAAAATGCCATCCTAGCCTCTCTAACCTTACGGTGCCATCAAACGTTTCATCTGAGCTATCTAAACAACCTCCAAACTAGATCCCTAAGTCACTGCCATTTGAATCCCCAAAATCACCATTGACAGGAGCGTAGCGAACTTAACATGAATTCAATCCGAGCATGGCAAAACGAACCATGTCCAACCGTTAGGCTAGGGGTACGATGAGTAGTGGCTCTTAGTGGTGATAGGTCTCATCGGGTGGTGGTGATACGACTCAACAAGGTATAGTAGGGAAGAGAGACCAAAAACAGCAAAAGAATGCCTATTTACAGCTTCTTGGCGATGTTTCATAATAGCTAGGACTTTTCTCACCACCACCCACCCCCCCCCCCCACCAACCCAATATAGATATATTAAGAAGTGAACAAGAGAATAGGTATAATATCTAATGACAATGTAGGGGGATTCACTTAGCATAGATAAACCTAAAAGCGATTTAATATTAAGTCTTATTAACATATTAATAACACTGTATTAAAAATCATTAGAACCCATAAAAAAATCAGTAGATAATCATAAGTTATTACTTTCATGCAGATGCTATCAAAAAAGTTAACTACGAATAAATAATAAGTCACTATTAGAATTTCCTCAGCATAAGTGAATAATATTACATCTTAAAGTAGATATTATATTAATGAATAAGTAATCTCAAAATATACTAATCCTACACTATGCGCCAAAAGTAGTTATTAATTAAACAAACAAATATTAGTGAGTTTGTTTCAACTATTTAACTCAAAAGTTTTTAATTAGTGTTAATATATTATTTATTACTTAATTTTATATATAACTTCTCAACATTTACTATAATCACTCCATGTGCAATTCCATTTAAATTATATTTACGTTGGATATCATACTATACTTATCTCCACTTACCGATAACGAAAGAAATGAGAATCAGTGCAATGCTACCTAAGTTCACTTGCAATAAAAGTTACAAAAAGGTGGACACTAACAGATGGGTGGACTTAGTTGATGAACCGAATAAAAAAGGTTAATAAGTAATGGATCCATGACAAATATGATAAGATTAAAAGACATGAACGTAGAGATAACAAATGCAAATAGACCGGACACGATATAACTATTTATGATACGAATAAATGCAATACGATGTGACTCGCAAAAAAAAAAAAAAAAAAAAAAAAGAATGCGATACAGTGGTATGATTAAAAGATAATTGAATGTATTTTCAAATCATTCCTGAAGTGGGGCCTTAGAATTTACCCCTATGGCAAAACCTATAAATATTGCAGATGGGTTTTGCCTAATTGACGATCTGAAGAAGGGTGCAAGTAACTGGTCCATGAAAAACATTATAAGATTACGAGACATGAAAATGGAGATAAAACGAAGATAAATAAAGCACAAAACAACAATGGCAAGATATGATTAACAAAAACATGACATGGAATGTCATATGAAATGGTACAACTATGTGATAAATGAATGTTCTTCTGATTATATGTATTTGTTATATTATTGCGAATTCGAAAATAATGAAACCTAAACACAGAATCTCCCAGCACGAATTACTTCCTACATGTGTCATTAGAAGGTAACCTGATAGCCATACCCATTTGGGATTTTCCCCTGCCTAAAAGCAACCAAATAAATAAAGAAGAGTGGTGGAAAGAAAACGAAAAAAAGAGGAGGGAAATTAAACTTGTATTCAACTACAACTCAAGTGCCCATGCTCTTTTCAGATAAAAAGGTTTCACTAGTACTAACTTAGATTTAAATCTTCTAAAATCACTTTCCCATAATTATTTTCTTAAGATATAAATATATATAATCAATGGTTGATATTATAAAAAAAAATGACATCGTAATAAAATCATTAAATAATTAAAAAATCGAGACAAGTTTAATTATTGAATTTGTAATTTTATTTAAAATACTTTAGAAAATCTATTTTTATACTAACACACTACATATTTTAATAAATATAGGATAAGTACAAATAAAGTTCTCATATCTAAAAATATGAATTTACTATCAGAAAATATATGTCTAAATATTATGACTACTGACTTACTACTCGTTAAAATACATAACTACTAACAACAAAGGCTCTTTTTTTTTTTTTTTTAATAATTTACAAACTCCGAAAGATTATCATTCGTAAATAGGAGATAATTTGTTCTAATTTCATAAAAGTAAAAACATGAGGAATCAGGGTCTAATTTCTTGGGTGTAGATGTAATCCGTTTGGTCCACCATTACTCTCCTAATCATGCACTCTTCGTCCCTTGCCGAACTTGAACATCCACCGCCCTCCACGACACTCGGTTCTTCCTACAATTGGGAAAACATCACTAGGCATCAAAACATTCCCATATCATTTCATCTCTTTAAGTTTTACTTACTGAACATATGATTCATGGAAACTTCAGAAAAGTTAGAGTAATCAAGTTGTTAAGATATGTCAAGTTAGATATTGTACTATAATTACTCCGTTTGAAGAAATGGAATGAAAACATGGAAATAGTACTCGTGCATTGTAATTTGCAATTTTCTTATAAAATACCTAATTAAAAGTGTAAAATCATATAGTTCCATCTAAATGTTTATGTAAGTGTAGGAAGTGGATTTCCAAATTTATCTTATCTAAAGTTTCTTAAATTTACCGCTTTAAAGATGCTATCATTTATAAGTAATAATTGATATTATAAGAAACAATAATAATATTATAAAGTATTTTGAAAATCTAGACAATGATGGGTAAATTTAGAAAAACTTAGAGATCCAAATACATATTGGTGGATAGGATTTTTGACCATGAAACCTCTCACAACCCTTTCGATTTGATGTGTAACATATAGATAAAGAGGTTTGGAGAAAAAAAAAAAAGTTTGATACCGTAAGTTGGACATCATGTTTGAGATTATATGCTGATGCCAGTTTCATGTGTGAGATCACATTGATATGATAGCATAACTTAACTTTAAAATGTTTGTTTCCTAACTGAACAATGTTTTTGAGACATTAATCGCTATTTTGTTAACAAAAAAAAAAAAAAAATTAGTATTCCTAAATAAGATGTTAATAATATCAATTTTAGTTGCAACTAAAAGTGGAAGGCAAAGGCAGCAATCGATTGTTAGTTGCATCAGTGATTAGCTATGATAAAAAATGTCGATGAAAAACAAGGAAAATCATTTCCATTCTTAATAGAAAATCATTTTATCTATTTTTCATTAGTATTTCCCATAATACTAATTATTATTGGTCGCATTTTACAACCACTTATAGTTAAAATGTCAAAAAGCTGATGTAATCTATTTGTGTTACTATGCAGTTATTGATAAATTAAAAATAATTTCATTGTAGCAACTATAAAGAAGGTGCGGAAAACGTGTACCGTGAAGCAAAATGCACCATAAACCGAATTACAAAATCTTGAAAGAAAAATTGTTGGCACACTTTTGAACTAGCTAGATATATAATGAGTTTAACCAACAAAACTTCTAGTCAAGTCCTAATAAACATCCACATATGCATATACTATTTTTGAGTAATCTACCTTAAAATTTCCTGCTATTAAGAAGGAGAAAATAATAAATAAATGAAAAAACGAGGCTGTTTTGCTTCTAAGAATATAGAGAGGGTTCTGTGGAAAAATGAACTTACAGTAGTTGCTGGAGCAGTAGGAGATTTTTTTGTTGAAACTAATCTGGCTTGAGCAGTTGTTAGGATTAGGAAAGTGAGAATCAAGAGAATATAACCAAACCCTTTTGATGCCATGACTATAAACCCTAAGCTAGTAGTAATGCATGGAGAGCTTTGAAGTTACTGACAGAAAATAACTTAGTGAAGTGCTTCCTCGGATACCAATTGTGGGATGGTAAATATATATAGTTCTAAGTATTTTTGAAATGGTAATTGAGATTCTCAGTAAAAGGGTTAAATAAGGTGAGAAGTTCTAGGAACATGAATTGGCATTGAAAGATGGCAAGGAAAAGTCAAAACATTGGCAATACCACCTTATTATCGTTTTAGGTTAATGTTCAAAATTTCTTCATGGGAAGCATCAACATTTACGACATGTTAATGGTGGAGTATCATCCACAATTAATTTGGTCTTCTTCAAGGGGTTCGGGTGACGTGACGTGAGGCAAGTGCTAGTCTCCTGTGGTAAACGGCTCCCTTTACCCACTTTTATAGTGCAATTAATGAGAGATTACTGCTTAGGTTATCTGACCACGTTATCCATACTATCCTAACATGGCCGACAATAGACTTTTGAGTGAAGACCATTGTATATAATGTTGGATGGAGTACACTGTTAACGTACAATAATTTAGAACTCCTAGACAGAGACAATGTATATCTAAAAGGCTAAAACAACGGAAATTCAAGAGAAAAATTACCATAAGAGTTCAAAATTTCTCCGTTTTAACATACCCTAATTTATTATCACTTAGTCTCTTTATTTGAGTAAAGAAAGTAAAGTACAGGAAAATAAGAACCATCAATGTGAAAGAAAAATTTACTAGTTTAATTTTTGACTATTTGGAAGATAAAATATATATTTTAATTTAAAGTGCAACGGAGAGAATTTATTCATAAGATGCTAATAGTTGAGAGATATGGTACTACAATGAGTTTTTGTGCTTCATTTGATTTTACTTATAGAGTGGAGAATATGTTAAGTTTTGAATTGTTGGGCAGTCTTCAACCATCAACCTATTTTATCTTCAAATAGCAACTTGATTGCCAAAACCACATTGAAATAAACTAAGGTTGATGCATCTTGAGGTCATACAAATGAGAATGCACCAAAGGTAGCTTGAAAATGAAAAGGAAATTCTAGTAATTCAGATGCAACCAATTAGATATGACTCATTAACTAGTCCACATGGTGTAATACCAGCTTGATATGATGCACAAGCCGATATTAATATCATTTGTGAACAATGATAAAGTGTATTTTTTATTATTGAATGACACTCAAATACATAGTATAATAAATCAATTATATAGGGTTTAACATTGACCCTATTGACATATGGTAAAATAAAAAATATCTTTATACTAAAATAGCATAAATAAGGAAGTATACAACAATACATCCCCTCAATTACAAGGTGTCAGAGTTAATGTGAGATTATAGAAATGATTAAGGAAGTTTGATGTAGAAAAATTCTTTATAAATATGTCAGCCTATTGAAGCCTTATGGGGATGTGATGAACAAGAACTCAACCAATGTTAAACCAGTTTATTGAGAACTTCAACATTAAGATGACAAAATCAAGAATGCCAAACTTCTTTAAGAACAACTGATGTAAGAAAAGACTATGGAGACGAAAGGTGATGGGTAAAGTGGATGCCTAGTTGCATGTTAAAGCAGAGTCTTACCTATCTGACAATCCTTAACACAAAAGTGAGATTAGTAAAATTGACAGTGTAATTATTATCCTAACACAATTTTTTGACCAACAGGAGATTGTATATGAGAGAAGGAACAAGTAAGACATTTTTAAGATACAAATCAGGGCCATAAGTACAAATGGTACGGTTTCCAATGTGAGATATGGATAATGATGCACCATTACCTATAAAAACTTTAATAGATCTAACATAGGGTATTAAATTAGAAAGTATACCTGCATCTATCATCATATTGTGAGTGGCACTGAAGTTAGGATACTAGACAGCATCATTTGATTCACCAAAGGATAAGGCAGCAAATGATTGAGGGATATATGCAAATGCCTCATTAAACCTATGATAATACTAGAAGGCTGAGTGTCTTGGCCTGTCTCAAATTTAGCAAGTGAGGCAAGTAGAGGTTCTAAACTGAAAGGAAATATTTGGTGGACAAGATTTTCGTTGAATGGAAGGACTACAACTAGAGGAGGAATGGCACTAAGGTAGTTAGAGAGCAATGCTCTAAGGGACCAAAGGTAAGCGACCATGCCCCCTAGATCTAAGGCAATAATGACCACCCCTGGAGTTTGATGAAGAGGTTTGAGTATTAAGAGCTATAGGTACTGATAGGAGACAATCATCATGATGTTTAAGCCAGTATTCATGATTAATTAGCTTAACCTGAACTTGGTCAAATGTAAAATGTATTGCTGAATGAGTAAGAGTGGTAACTAAGGCATTGTAGTTGCGAGGGTAACCACGAAATGCATATGTTATGAAGTTTATGATGCTAAGGGGTTTATTGATGGAGGCGGGTTTATCGACGATGGATTTTAGCTTGTGGAGATGTTTTAATATGGGAGAATTGTTAAGGTAAAGACTTAGAAGCCAATTCTTCAATTCCATTTCACATGCCATAATATTTTCAAGGAAGATAGTTTAAGTGCTTTCTAGATATCATAAGTAAGGAGAATATCGTGGATCTTCACGAGTATTTTGATGGAGACCATAGTAAGAAGAGAAGTACGAATAAGATGATTTATTCAAAGCCAAGTCTAATAATCCAGATTCTGCATGGGTGGTGTATTGCTAGAAAGAAAAATTTAATTTGAAGGATAAAAAATAATGTGATCAACATATTTATATAAATTCATAGATATTAGAAAAGATGTCATGAGTATGGACCACATTCGATAATTTTCAATAATAAGCTTAAATGGAAACGACATTAGAGACACTAGTAAGTATGGTAATAGGTAACAGAGACGCTAGTAATGGGGATGAAGTATTGTAAGTAATATGTTGTGAAGAAATGCTAACGGGATTAGATGCAGAGAGAGAACCAAGTAAGAGGTCGGGAAGCAACTGAGGGTGCTGTCTAGAAATCAAGTAAGGGAAGTGCATGGATTGGGTGTATCAAGTTCAGTTAAGATTATTAGTACTATAGAAGGAGGAGGTGATGTCAGCAATAATATGAGGCATGGATGACAATGGGAGGGGTAATAGTGAGATGAGGATGTGTATTTAGGTATGGTCGCTAGTTTGAGTTGTGTTGGAGTGTGGCTGGGAGAGGGATAAGTTAGCTAGTTTGTTTGGGTCGAGTTTTAGGTGACTAGGATAAGAAGAGAAGAAACGAAGGTGGTGAAAGAGTGTTGCGTCACTGGTAGGGTGATGGTGTTTAGTGCAGTAGCGGTACGCGATTCTCAACCATAGGTGTTTTGGTGGTAGAAAAAGACATGTTGTACTTGGAGATAGAAGCTTCGCTAGAAGATTGATATGTTGCCGAAGATTAGGTCGGTGAAGAAGAACTAAAAGAATTGGTGAGATTTGAAGAGAGGAAAAAAAATTGGTAAAGAGAAAAGAAAAAGAAAATTGAAACTTAGGGTTTTGCTTTGATGGCTCTAATACCATGAACAATGATAAGGGGTATTTTATATTATTGAATGATATGAAAAACCTAAATAAATAATATAATGTAGGAATTATATAGGGTACAACATGAACCTTAATGACACGTAGTAAAGACAAAAATATCCTTATACTAAAATAGCATAAATAAGGAAACATACGACGATAATTTGCCACTATTCTTTGCTAAGGAGTAAATAAGAGTTAAGATAGAGAGAGACACTCTCAATGAAAGGGAAATCATTTTTTTTTTTTTAATAAATTCAATTGATTGATGATTGTGGTTTACGAAATAGGCCTTATATAGTCGGCCATTAGGGTTACAATAATAGGAAAAGACTAAAGAGGTAAATTATGTTAGTTTATAAGAGATTCCCATTATACATTCTAAAAAGGGCAAAATAGACAATGAATAAAAAATATGTTTGAAAAGTATGATCATGGGATTGTATGCCAATGACACGTGTTGCCCTTAGGTTGGAAGTTTTGACATAAGAAGATGGAATAATATGATAAGATGGTCCTTGGTGGAAAGGAAACTCAAGACTTTGGATAGCTTGACAATTAGGTTGGATAACTCAACAATAGACATAATGGGGTATTTGATGAATCGGCTAATGGACGAGTCAATTTGACGCTAAGTTTACATAGCATCTAAGCAACTTCATTTAAGGACTAATTTCCTAACTCTTTAAGATTATCTCGTATTCTGAAGCAGGTTGGTAGTTGTCCTGGTCATGACCAATGTTTGGTATTTATATGGAGCAAAGTGTAATAAACCTAAGTCATGAAGAGAATTTTCATCCTTAAGTGGTTCTTAAGTTAGGATACGCCAGGTTAAGTCGTAGAGTCCTCTAATTCGATTGCAAGTGAGTGGTCCAGGTTATTGATTCCTATTAAGGGATGCCACTAAGATGAATTTGAAATAAGTTCCATAAAACCTAAACTCAACTCAATACCTTGTAGGGTTTCTTAAAACTTGTTCAAAAACCTTAAATATTTTTATCCTATAGCTAAAACCTACTCCTATAGGGTTTTGTTGAGCTTGTAACTCAACCCATCCTTAAAGTCTCATAATAGTTAGTTTAGCTATTTCAAGAACATAAATGCACGATTACAACATCAGGTTTTATGGTTGAAAAAACAAGCTCTTCATAATAACTTAGATTTAACTTATTATATGAAACTTATAAATATGTAATGAAAGAGGGCTAATGGAAATGAAAACAAACCATATTTTGTTTTCACATTTAGACTTATATAAAGAGAAAAAATGAAGTTTTGTTGAGGACTTCACGTTCATTCTATTTTGTATAAAAAGACTAGCTAATTAAGAGTTGATATGAGAATTAAGATCCAAGATGATGTGAGAGAGAGAGAGAGAGAGAGATTGATAGAAAGGGTGGGTTCATGACTAGTAATTGCAAGAGATGAGAAAGATAGTTACTTAGTAAGGGATCATTATTTTTTAATTTATCATCTTATTATTTGTCATTTATGTGCCTAATTACAAGTCATTTATTACATATAACTTTTTTTTTATTGAATTTAGGTTTTCTAATTGAGTTTTATTTATCCTAAAACTTAACCTGAAGTCCTATAGGGCATTAAAACAAGACCAAAACCCAGTTCAAAGCCCTGTTGAGAATAACCCAATGAAGTAAATATCATTTAAGACGAATTGGACATCCCATAATTATAATAGCATCCTTATTCAAAACTTTATTCATAGGATTATACAAACATCTAAATGTTTCTCAATGTGACAATAAAAAAATTTAATCCACAATCATCAACACAATTTTATATTTGGGATCTTCTATTTGAAAGTAAACTATGGAACATAATAATCCTTAAAGTTACACATAGTAATTCTTCTAAGATCTTCAGATTTCTAGAATTATTTCTTGGGAAAAAGGAGAATCCACAAGAACCAACCCCTATTAGTCCAACCTTGCTATTATTTATTTTGTGCATTAAAGAATGCTAATATCTATCCATAATGATTTTTCTTCAATACTTGGAATTATAATGTTTTAAATTTTAAAATATATTACTCTTACTCTTGAAAATTAAGCACTTTTTGTCTTTGGCATGTATGGTACCCATCCATTTCAGACATGTAATTGACAATAGAGCTAATGTGGCACTACCATATTAAATAACTAAGGTTATCAAATTAGCGATTTTATAGAATCGCTGAATCGGAATGTAAAATTGAAATGTAATATATAAGTTTCTACGATCTATATAAAATAGCTTTAAAATATTATGGAGATGCTTATAATAATTATTCAAAACTTGAATTATATGATGAAAATACATAAATAAAGATATTAAGTTCTTTTTTTATAAAAAATTCTTAATAATGTATCATTAAACATATATCAAAGAAGGATAAAAAAAATCGAAACTAAGATTTTTCCATTATTTTCTTTTGAAAAAAAAAAAGCAATGAAGTAAAGAGAATCAAATATTTCAACTCATTTCAAATTATTGATGGTATAAACTGAATTATATAGTTTTTTTTGTAATTTTTGCTATTTTAGCTAAAACCTAGTAAATGTTATGAACATAAAAGAAGGGACTAAGAGAGAGAAAAAGAGAAAAAAGAAAAAAGAAAAATAAAATAAGATAGAGAAGATGATGTAATGCCTTGATAATTGACAGCTTATAAAAGCTTAGTTGTATTTTTTTTTATTTCTTAGCACATTCAACTTACATATATAGAATCAATAAACTCAGTTAAAAACGTAAGTTTTTACATGAAAATAAGTTTTTACACGAGTTTATTTAACTTAGAAAAGCTTCATAAAATCGTAAACTCGTAAAATTGCATGAACAGAATTGCAATTTTGACAATTATGTAAATAACTATAAATAAAAAATTAAAATACTTTAGCAATATATGGAAGAAAATAAAAGAGAGAAAAATATGCATAACTATATCTGTCCTTTCCAACTAAATGTTTCCTTTTTGCCCCTTAAACATCAATGTCATTATTTCCCACATAAACATATCTCTATTTAGCTTATCTTTTCTTTTTTGGGTATTTTATTTGCATCTTACATTTATCAATTTTGAATATGATATGTATTTTTTTAAAACCTAATGCTTAAAAAAATATTTGATAAGTATCTCATATGCTTTTATTGCATAATTCTACTGAATGTGATGATTGAGAAATAAAAGTTAAAAAGAAAAAAATCACATTCTTTTAGAGAAAAAAGTTGGAAAAAATATTTTATGAAATATAAATTTTAGGATGTTTATTTGTAAAACTAACTTAGGTATATGTAAAATAAGGAAAACTTTTAAAAATTTATCACTTACCTAATTTTGAAAGAAAAGAATATATATACTTTTATTCATTTATTTATTTTTATTATCTTATTTTAGTAAATGTTTAGTTTTAAAGCCATACCAAGAAAATACCAAAGGTCTAAAAAAATTTGAGAGAAATAAAAAAAAAAGAATCCTTTTGGGTAATAGAGATTTAACCTCTTGGCTATAACGAAAAAAAGGGAAAACTTAACACAGACTATTCGATTAGTTTTTTATTTTTTATTTTTTATTTTATTTTTTATTTTTATGAACTGAGACATTAGATTAATATTGTCAATAAAAATCACATAGTTCATATATCGTATAAGGTGCCCACATGGACCTTACTCGACCGAGTAGGTTCTAAGTGGGTAATTAAGGTCAGAATATAGACTCTGAATCATAATTTTCTGAAAATTATTTTTATAGTATAGGATATGGGTAAGAAGTCATGGTATTCTATATCTACTACAGAACCTGTACTTTAAAGCATAGAAGGTATAGGTTCCAAGGTACCCATCATATAAGTAATTAAATAAAATTAATAAATAAAAAATAGTATCTTATTAAAATAAAGCAATGCTCAACTTATTGAAAACCTTAAACTAAATGCTTGTTAGTCACTTCTTTTCTATCTTTTATTTTTAGTTTTTATTTCATTATCGTTTTCTTTCTACTCCTTTTTCCTTTATTAAATCCATCATCTAATAAAGCTTGTTTGCTATAATACAATAGTTTATTTGTTTTTTGTTTGACAAAAGATTTAGTACTATTATCAAAACAAAATCTGATTTTCTTAGAGTATAAAAAAATTATTTTATTGATGCATGTACTTAAGGAAAATAAATATTTTAGTTTGAATTTATGTTTTATTCCATTTTTCATGTTATGTTTTTATTTTTCTGTAGTTAATTGTTTGATCATATATTATCATCACATTAATAAGTATTGAATTATATAATCTTGTGAATTTTGACTTTGTATATCTTGCATTAAGTACAATGTTTGCTGCTTTTATTCTTCTTGTAAAACACCATAAAATAAAATAATAAAAGGGAAGAACATAAGTCAGGCATTAAAAGGCAATACAAAAATAAGTTAAAGGGCATTTTGATAATTAGTTAAGGTGATTATTCAAAGATTGAAAATAACCTTAGCTCATTTATACACTCTTGTTGAAAAGAACCTTTGCCACTATTGACAAAACCCCTTCTCAAAGAATGGAGATTCTTTAGCGCCGATCGCAAAGGACAATACAGGAAGCGTTTTTTTTTTTTTTTTTTTTTGCTATGGAGAATCAGCTTAAGTAAAGGTGTTTTTTGATGAGGTTTGGTGAGAGGGATTAAAGAGTAAGAGCTACTGGTGAATGTTAACAAACTAGAAATCAAGAGAATCAATAAGGCAAGATGTATTTGCTAATAAAATGACTCGGTGAATCAAATCTAATGGTGCATTTATTCCTTAAGGTTTTTGAAGGGAGTATCGGGAATCCTTGCTCTACAATCTAATAAGTATTAAACCTTAATCCTCAAAGTATGTAATTTGAAGAATGCTAATCTATTGTTTTTATTATTGATTTCATGTTTGGAAACACATTTAAGTATGTATTTCTATTAATTTGAAAAGAAGGAACAAAACTAGAAAGGATTTGGAGTACTGATTGAGTTAAGGTTGAATTGAGATGGATTGGGAAGGTTAAAAGTAAAAAAGGAGAAGTAAATGTAGGTTAGAGAGGATCACAGGCATGATCTTACCATGAACCTCAAGGAAAGGATCATGGCTAAGGTTTACAGCCAAGATTCACAATCATGATTTAGGGTGTAATCTTGCTATTTTATTAGAAAGAGAAACACAATCATAGTTCATTGCTAGGTTTCTTAGGGAGGAACTTGTATCATTCCCCCCTTTTTTTTTTTTTTGGTTTCTCATTTCCTATCTTCTTAAAGCATAATGTAATCGATTCTAAATTAGTTTAATAGTCTAAATTAGTTTTAATACCTTAGGCGATATTAAATTTGGACTTGAGAATTTAGTTAGTTAAATAGTATAATCTAGCTAGAATAAAAAAACTTAGAAATGAATTCTAAAAATTGTTATCTTTATGTTATACCTCATGTGTTTATCTTAAGAGGGTTTTTGATGTAAATACTACCAATTGTTCACATGACTCAAGAGCAGGACACATGTATGATTGTTGTACTTATTTAGAATATTCATTTAATTGAAATTAATTTAAAGGGCTTTGGATGTAAATACTACCAATTGTTTACATGACTTAAGAGCAAGACACATGTATGATTGTTGTACTTATTTAGAATATTCATTTAATTGAAATTAATTTAAACTCAAACTTATTAATTGTGTGTTGTTTATGCTTATTTTGCTTTGACTTCCTCTTAGTAAGGTCCAAAGGAGTTAGTGAAACACTTAGTAATCATGCGTGACTCTCCTGATCGAGGTTCCATATCAACACTACACCAATATTTATGTCTGTGTGTGTATGTATGTATGTCATGAGGTGCACAACTCTTTTGATCGACATGTTGAAACTATGTTAGTTGCCAATTAATAATTAAAGATAATAAATAATGTTTGCTACATTAGTTATTAATATGATTGCAAGTAATTTATGAATATATGCACCATGCGCATGTGATTTTTGTGTTTTCATACTGAGTTTCGACTCACCCTAAATTAATACAAGTACTTGACTAGAAATTATGAGGTTTGATGATTTTGGATTCGACTATCAAGTTTACTAAGATGGGGAATATCAACTTGAGTCTCCATTGTGAAAAAGAAAAAAAAAAAAGAGTTAAGATAGTTAAAGATTTATTTTTCCATTATTAAATTCTTGTTCAGAGTTTTATAAAATTTTTTTAGAAGTTATTTTGGATTTATTCGAAGAATTAAACTTTATCAAAATTATTTGGAGATTTTAATAGATAATTTTGCAAATTTTAATATATCTATACGCCTAACATATCAATAGATAATAGGAACACATGATGGGTTGTAATAGTTGTAAGCCCCATAACTAAGCAATCCGAGGTTTCGATCGGTTGAACGATCCGATCGAGCCTAAATTATAAAGTAAAGTTAGAAATATTAGTAAACCGATCCCGTAAGTTTGAATTTAAGAAAATAAGTAATAAAATAGGAGACTACAAAATTTTCAAATTTTAAGTATATAACTCGTTATTTATCGAAAATGCGTAAAAGGCATTCTAGTACTTAACGAATCACTAGAGATAAATTATATGTATACTAAAAATTATAAAATAACCTAAATAATATTTAGGAATATTTATTTGTACTATATATGAATTTACATGTAGGTATAAATACGCGTAATTACTTAAAATACGCGAAATGTGCTAAAATTATACTAAATAATTAAAGAAAATTATAAATTAATTATGGAAAAATCAGAAAAAATCATAAGAGGATAAGATGAATCAAGATCAGGTCGTGGCATGTCAGGATAAACAAAAGAAAAATCAACCAATAAAATTTGGAAAACATAAAAGCTAAATATCAAGGAAAATAGGCAAAGTCTTGTCAAATTAATGCATAATAATTACAAAAATTGTCTATAAATAGCAAGAAAAATTCAGAAGCTCATTTGGCCAGATAAAAATCAGAGAAAATTAGAGAGAGACAAAAATTGAGAGAAAAATTCGGTTTAAAAAAAATTAGAAAAAACTGTGTAATTAGGGCCTTTAACGGGAACCCCCACCAGACGAGCAGCTGGGAGTGGACGGCCACCACCACCATACGGTGGTGGCATCGCCCAGGCCGGACAATAAGGCCATGGCGGTCGGAGGTGGCCGGAGCCACCCATATTGGTGAGTCTGATTTCTAGCCCGATTTTGTGTAATTTTGTAAAATAGTAAATATTATTAGAAAATTATGAATTTTGTTATTATGAGATATTTTTGTATTTAGTTTGTATGAAAAATATTATTTTGATGAAAAAATTCCCCGTAATATATGGTTCTTAAGAAATCATGCAAAACCGAGCACATTTCGATTTAGAAATAAATGACCTTAGGAGTGTAGTTTGGAGCTTAATTTTTTTTTGTAGGATTCTCATGTGATGTAGAATAGTGCTATGAAGCTATTTTTTTAATATTAATTTTCAAAATTTTTAAGTTAATTTTTAGCCCAAAAATGATGGAAAAATTGAGTAATTTGGAGTTAATTAAGTAATTAAATTATTAATTACTGACTCAGTGAATAAGTAGATGTTTAGGGATGTTGAAATCTGATGGAGAATGATACTTGTAGCATTTAGGGTGTTAGATGTAATTATTAGGTTAATTATGTAGTAAATAAGTAATATGGAAAAATAGTACATTTTAAGTTCATTTTGTAAATTAGGGTAATTAGGAGTAAAATCTGATTTAGGATGAATTTAGACATTTTGAAATGATAATTGATGTTTAGAGATGATAATTAGAGTGATATAAATATTAGAAGTGTAATATATACATAAAAGGTAATAATACATAATAGGTAATTATTGGAAATAGAATAAATAGGAAATATTATAATAAAAATTGATATTGTGATAATAATAAAAATGTACAATAAATCTGATAGGAAATTTGAATTTATGTAATTATATAAAAAATGTAAAAATTTCTCACATTAGGAGTGTATTCGATACATTAATAAGGATATAAGTGTATCGGGTGAAATAAAATACTGACTAGGGGTAATGATGGTATTTAGGAGATCAAGAAATAATATGATTAATTTCACATTATGGGTTGAAACGAATTTCTAGGGTTAGAGTATAAAACACTACTTAGAAATCGATGCGAAAACCGAACCCGAACCTAACCCCAAATCTAAATAATTGTAAAAGACGTAAGACCTAGATAATTAGGCATATTAAACCCTAAACAAAACGTAACAATAAGTGTTATATGATAAAATGAACCTATAATAGTTATATAAAAAGCTGAAATCACGTTTGTGTTATAGGGATGATCGGCGATGGCCTGATCAAATCGGACCTAGAGTGAATGAGCCAGGAGTCGAGGTAAGTTGGGATTAATACGATGCTGTATTTTGGAGGCTTAAGATTATGCTTGGTTGTACTTGTTAGATAGTTGAATGTGTGCATGTGTTTGATTATGGGTGATGCTATGATCCTGTTTGTTGCTCTGGCAAATATTGTATGATTTGTATGAAAGGATTGATCACCCTCAACTGGACTTAATCAAATATCCGACCAGTAATCATAATCGGACATGCATGGAAACCCGTTAGGGGAACTTAGGACTCTCCGGCCAAATATTGACTCCTTCGGAAGGGATAGCGTAGGATTACAAAATGGTCCCTTCTTCATCCTCAGTCGAACTAAGTGACAGGAGAGGAGGTCGTGGCGAGGGTGAAGACAGTGGTTCGAAGGTAGTCGCGGGAGGAGCAAGGTCTCCATTACACAAGCCTAGGTTTGGTCGTGAGCTGTTGCATTAACGACAACTCCTCAACCCGGATTAGAGCGGGCGCAATTTCTCTAATCTCACGACGGGCCGGACAACGTCGTGCGATGGCATTTTCTTGCACATGCATTGCACCTAATAAATGATTGAAAACCTTGTTGTGTGTATGGTATAGTTTTAAGTCCTTCGTCCTAACTTACTGAGCTGTGGTTGCTCACATCCCTATAGACATCGTGCAGGTGCTGGCTAAGAAGCTGCCACAACTACTCTGAAGCTAGCAACTGCTGAATCTTGGGGAGTGAGGAAAAATATTGAAGAACAAACATACATTTTTAAGGTTTAAGCTTTTACTTTAAAACTTCTTTTTTTTTTTAATAATGTAATAACTAGGAAATATTTTGGAGAAACATTGCAAACGATAGTTGTAATCACTAAATTATAGTGAATATATATATTTCCTCACTTTCTTAGATGAATGATTTATTGAAATTACAAACTGTTTACTTCAAAGCGGGTTAGTCGTTGACGCCTTGTGTAGATCAGGTCTAAGATAGCGGTTGTAAGGCCAACTTCTATCTTAGGGTGGTTTACACGGCGGAGCTGTTACGACTCTGTCGCTTCGAGGCGTGACAGTAGTCCAAGTTCTTGGGAGTTAAACTTCTAGTAAAAGAAAGCCAAAAACCTATACTCATCCTTTTTAAATTATTTCACTCCTTCCATTTTATTTGTTTTAACATATTTACATAAATAAAAGATACACTCAACGATTATCATTAATTTACTTAACATTAATAAGGCATTGATGAGGCCGTCACCATTAAGAACTATGATTATTACTCTTGCATTAGGTTACTAAGCATTGCAACTTGTATATATTTTCTAATCAATAACTAACGTAAATGAAAGTTATATCATAAAAATGGAAAATTACAAATATACCCATGAAGCTATTGTTTGGTGCTAATAGGTTTTTTATTTGCTTGCTTTCCTATAACTTTAGAAGACATGTACAAGTCATGGATAAATTGCTTGCAGCCTTGATTTGTAGCCCCCATAGGCCTAATTACTTGTAATCTAAAGCCAAGGTCTATTATGAAGGCTAATTACAATAGGTGTTTAAATTCAATGTATTTGAGTAAGTAGATTAGATGGATGCTTTTACTATTTATGATAGTGGTAGCATATTTGATTTGTAGTTGTTAGATTTGAATAATCTAGATCATTCATTTGAAAAGGTTGTATATAAAAGGGGCTCTCTTCACTTGCAAATCATCTAGTTATATGGCAATACTAAAATTGTTTTAGAGCATCTCTATCTACATCTTCTCTTTAAGCTTGCATGTATTACGAGGTTAGGATGACTTAGCACTCTTGAGTAGTCTGTAAAACCTAAATGACACATAGAATTTCCTTAAATAAATGCTTCTATTATAAGCAGTATTAGAGAAAAGTTTATATAGTGTGAATGAGGTTGTTTTTGGTATTAAATATAATTGCCTAAGACATTAGAGACAAGATTGATTGTAAGGAAGCTCCTTAATAGGTATAAGGCTTATTAGAGAGATTTGTTAATGGCTCTTGATGCTAGGATTGACAATGCTTGAGTTATATATCACCAAGGTGAAGGATGGACTTGAAGAATGATAGACTATGCCGAGGAAAGTCTTTGTAGGGAAATATAAGGGGCTATGAATTACACCAGAAAAAGCCTATTAGAGCATAACAACAATCTTTATAGAAAAATAAAATACAATAGCCATGGTGCCTACTTTGGGGGCTTAAATAGAGGCATGTTGACATTATAACCTTGAGAAAGTAGGGGGATCTTCTTACCTAATTGACGATCAATAGAACAATAATGGTTGATGGAGTGACCTATAAACTAGCCCTCAAGATGGAATATGCCTATGCTAAAATACCTTAAGAGAGAACAATCTGCTAGATAAGTAAATAATTTCATATAGCATGTTAGATAGTAATTTAAGGCTATCAAATTTGCTAATCATGCAAGTAAAGGATAAACTGGAGCTTTACATATAAGAGATTATGCCATGATATGGTAGAAGAGAAAGGCTAATGAGATTGCCTCCAAAAAGGAGCTATTGTAAGGTTTGAGGATCAATTCTCTTCCAAAAATACTAAAATGGAAGTCAAGATCAAATTTTGCCATTTTACCTTGAAGAGTGACAAGAAGCAATACATACACTTCGATTGCTTGAAATCTTAAGCCACATTGGGATTGGAGTGATAAGGTGTAGAAAACACTTTTAAGACGATAGTTATGATCAAGAAGTTAGTGGAATTTTAGCCGGGGAATATAGGGTCTTCTACTAGCAAAGAGGCGATAGAGGAGATTGAGAGCACTATGTCCTTAGGTCCCTTGAACAGGAAAAGAAAGATGGAAGAGAATGAGGCAAAAGAAGGAAAGTCTAAGAGTTGGTGTGCTACTTTTACCATGGGCTATACTACACCCAAGATTGCTAAAAGAAAGAATGCTTGGCTACTGTAATTGTAGAAAATGAGTCCAATGAGGACAAAAGGCCCATCTTTGTACACAATGTTTCCTTTATGCCATGGAATCTCAAGACACCAAGAAGTGTAAATTCTTAATAACATATGTTGGAATCAAGTTAGTCGAGAGGAAGATGAATTCGATAAACACAAAAATGTTGTTCACGTTTATTTCCAAGAAAGTTTCTAACAAATTTGGGTTAAGGCTAAAGAAGAGTAAATCCAGGGTCAAGACATTGAACTTCAAAGAATTCACTATTATCAATTGCTAGAAATGTAGAATTTAATAACGATAGTTGGTGAGGAAGGAAAATAATAGAGATAACTAACAATGACTTCGAGTTTGTAATGTGAAGTTCCCTAAATTTCTTCTTTAATTTTCTTTTCCTTTTTTCTTTTTCTTTTTTTTTTTTAAAATAACAACGAAAGAAACATACCTTAAGTTTTACCTTTCATTTCACTTAATTCTGATTTTTGGGTTATATGACCTTTTGCATTTTTTATTACTGTTGGCTTTTTCTTTTCTTCTTTTTTTTTTCTTTGAATTGCATAACTTTATAGAGACCTACCATAGCTTCATTTTTTTTTCTTATTCTTAAGAATAACAATAATAATAATAATAAAATCAGTATGGAGATTACAAAATTGAAATTAGAGAAGTGTAAAAGTGGGAAAACTCAACCTAGGTAATTTACTTTTTCGGTAATTAACCCATATGGTTAGTTATAATATATTTTTCATTTTCCACGTGTCTTATCCTGAAAAGTGTAGACTTTTTTTTTTTTTTTTAATGCACTTGTTATCTCTTTTCTAGCGAGTGTGAGCATCAAGCTAAACAGCAACCAAACTAAACCCGAAACCCAACAATGGCAAGGACTTGTACTCCATCTCCAGTCTCTGCTTTATCCTTCAACAGCCCATCAGCACCCTCAAGAAGACGACCGCCACCATCTTTATCTGTGCCTTCAAATCCAGCACACACTCCCAAGGAGCTACACTTCAACACGGATGGTTCTGCCACTAAGAAACTCCTGGTGACATTCTTTATGAACTAATTTTCGCTTCCTTGCTGACGTGCATATAAGTCGAGCGTATATGTTTCGTAGAAAACGTAAACTGGTATTATTCTATGGACCGTCCACAACATCATCTAAACCGTTGGATTAACTCCTGTAGCTGGATGATATACTGAACGGTCTTTGGTGTATAAAATTTTACTAATACTAATTTGTCACGTTGATGGGCCAATAAAATTTCATGATGGTGGTTTTATAAAAATTATACACTATTATTGATGTTTGTATACTATTCCTTTACAAACGTGGCCTATTAATAGCTTTGAATCTTTTTTTGGGCGTCAACAAGACTTAAAATGTGCTCATCACAAGAGAATATAATTACTAGTAGTTTTTAATGGCGACAGTTATTGGAGCATGCACAAAATTTCCTGCTGGTGTTGGTTAGCATACACAAAGTTTCCTGGTGCCAAATAAGGAAAATGATATCTTTTGACAATGGAAATTATTTTTCTCTATTTTTAATTATATCTTTCAGGGCTAACAGAGGGTCATTGGGCATTCCCTTTTACCTTCCGCCCCCATACGTCTACATATGTAAATTTTGACATAAACTATGTTGAGAAAAGTGCTCTGCAAAACAAATATACTGAAATGTTAGTGTGTTTGCAACCGCATGAATAGTATAGTCTTATACTATTCTGATACAATGAGCAGGTAGGTGTGAACATGGTGGCAGAGCTGGTGGGAGTGACTTTGGGTCCTAAAGGGAGGAATGTGGTGTTGCAGAATAAGTATGGCCCTCCCAAGATTGTTAATGATGGAGAGACTGTTCTCAAAGAGGTTGGCTTATCCAATCCATATCTTGTGGTATCTTTGTTTTTATTTGAAATCAGGTGTTCGAATAGTTTGTGTATTGGTTAAATTACATATAACAAATGCATCAAAAGTATCTGAAAAATTGACTAGTGATTACAATAAACATGGTTATTGAGTAAGAAGAAGATTTTAAATGTATACTTGCTTATTTTCTTAGACTAAATGGTCTTGAAGAACATGTTCGATATTGGAAAAATAAATCTTGTATCTATTGTATCTCAGACTATCTTATACTGTAATGGGTTTTCATCTTTTTAAAATCTTCTTATTGAAATTTTTGGAAAAGCTATAGAAACAAGTTATGAAAAAGTTCATTCAAGTTAACTTCTTATTTATCAGTTTCATGAGTTGAATATTTGTCAATGTTCTGGCCTCTACTTGATTGAAGTATATGAATATAAAAGATAAAGCCGATGGTTACCAACAAGCTTAAGATTTCATATAAAATGGTCTCGGATTAAAATTTCAACATGAACATTATCTTGAAGTGGAAATACTTAATTACTTGATGCGGTTCTTTTTACTTATTATCATGTACCTTTTGAAGAAGCTGATCACATTATAAGCCATTTTTTATATTTTTTCTAATGAAAGCATGACTTTTTGAGACTCATAAATTGAACCATTTAGATAGAATTGGAGGATCCAATGGAGAATGTAGGGGTGAAGCTAGTGAGGCAAGCCGGTGCTAAGACAAATGATCTTGCTGGTGATGGTTCCACAACATCTGTTATTCTTGCTTGGGGTCTGATTGCTGAGGGTGTAAAGGTATGTACACTTTGCTATTTTAAATGTTCATTTCTTTCTTTCTTTCTTTTTTCTTTTTTTTTTTCCCTTTATTGTGAATCTCTTATCTGTTAAAGTAATAGTAAATTCTTTTGGGTCGTTTCTCTCTATCTTACATAATTTGATCAACTCTTTTGTATTAAAAGAACAAGACTGCCAGGTTATTGCAGCTGGCATAAATCCTATTCAAGTTTCTCGTGGCATTGATAAGACTGCAAAGGAACTTGTTTCTGAGCTCAAAAAGATGTCCAGAGAGGTTGATATTCTCTTAATTATTTCCAAATTGAATTTTGAAATGAAATTGTTAGTTTTTACAAGTATGAAATCCTTCTAAACTCATAATATAACCAATTTATGTTTCTTTGTATAAAATGGTTTCGGAAATATTGTGCTTGTGGCTTGCCGATCACAGCATTCAGAAACTCCTTGGTGCAGGTTGAAGATGATGAGCTTGCTGATGTTGCCACCATAAGTGCAGGCAATGATTGTGCAGTGGGAAATATGATTTCTGATGCCCTGCAGCAAGTTGGCAGGAGAGGGGTTGTCACAATTGAGAAAGGGAGGTGTACCGAGAGCAATCTGCAAATTGTTGAAGGGATGCAATTCGACCGTGGATATTTGTCTCCTTACTTTGTGAATGACAGGCAGAAGATGACCGTGGAGTTCCATAATTGCAAGGTAGGATATATAACTTTCTTTTCTACATAGGAGACATGTTCTCTTCTGCAATATTACATAACACAAGCTCTTTAATTGCAGCTACTTCTTGTTGACAAGAAAATCACGAATCCAAAGGATATGTTTAAAATCTTGGATGTTGCTGTTAAGGAGAAGTACCCGATTGTCATAGTAGCTGAGGGCATTGAGCAGGATGCTCTTGCTTCTGTCATTAGGAACAAGCTCAAGGGTGTGCTGAAGGCAGCGGCTATCAAGGCTCCTGCCTTTGGTGAACGCAAGAGCCATTACTTGGATGACATTGCCATATTGACCGGAGGTACTAAATTGAGCACTTGCTTGAGAATCTCTGTTTTAATAGATTTTGGCATGTCTATTTCATTTTTTAACTTTTATGTGTTCTCATTTGTCATAAGGCACTGTTATACGAGATGAGACTGGACTGACTCTAGAGAAAGCTACAAAACAGGTGCTCGGAACCGCTGCAAAGGTTGTGATAACTAAAAATTCCACGCTAATAGTCACTGATGGTAGTAACAAAGCAGCAGTTGATAAGAGGGTTTCACAAATCCAAGGTCTAGTGCAGGTGCAATTTTTTAATCTGCATTGATGATGTGTATATTTAAAGGGATTAACCGATTAATAATGGAGGAAGGAAATTAGCTACTAATTAATATGTACAGTAGGATCTTTATTTAAGAGGCCTTGGAGAAGGAGCAAAATGAGCTTCTCTGAAAGCGAATGTACATATCAATTTTGCAGAATACAAGTGAAAAGAACCAAAGGAAGATATTGAATGAAAGAATAGCTAGACTATCTGGGGGAATCGCTATTCTACAGGTACTATTGAAGCTGTTTTCTTCATTCTTTCACTTGGTACATAGCGGAGCTCCATCTTATTGGCTCACTTACTTTTTACCAATCAAAATGCAGGTAGGGGCCCAAACGCAGGTTGAGTTGAAGGATAAACAGCTCCGAATAGAAGATGCTCTGAATGCGACAAAGGTAAAGACACTTTCTCGGTCCTTTTAACTGGTTCATTTGGTGATACCTATGTATAAGACATTAAAATGTTGAACTGCAGGCTGCCATTGAGGAAGGGGTAGTAGTTGGTGGTGGATGCAGCCTTCTAAGACTGTCCACGAAGGTGGACAGCATAAAAGAATTTATGGATAATGAAGAACAGAAGGTATCTCTGTCTCCCGTTATGTGCAATTTCTAAGTGAATTATAAGCTTTCCAATGTTATTTTACTTGGTCATGTTAGTGGATTTAAAGCAAACTGTTAAAGGATACATCATGTTGTTGTTTACAAGACATACTGCAATGATATACATTAAGATGTCCTCAAATATCAAACGATTAATCTACTTGCTACTAATTGCTCGATGAGTTGTGAAAGCTTTACTCTTGTTGGCAAATTGCATACAGATAGGAGCTGAGATCTTTAAAAGAGCTTTGAGTTACCCCACTAGACAAATAGCAAAAAATGCAGGAGTTAATGGAAATGTGGTCATTGAAAATGTGAGTTAAAACTTCATTTTTCCACCTGGAGCATCTCTAAATTTAGTTTGTTCTTTCATAAGAATAGTTGTAGTTTCAATTAACTTTGTGAGATTCTGCAGGTTTTGTCAAGTAATAATCTCAATTACGGATATAATGCTGCAACAGATAATTATGAGGATTTGATGGCAGCTGGAATAATGGATCCGTCAAAGGTATCATCATTGGTAACATATGTAGGAAAAGGTTTCACCATATTTCACATTTGTGGTATACATAAATGTGGTTTAGCTCCATAACTATCTGGTCTAAAAGTTTAAATGTGTAGATATTGGTGTAGACATATATTTATTGCTCAACACTTTCCTACTAATGGGCTAGGATTTCATCAAAATCTGATCAAGTGGATTTCTTAACTAATTGGAAGTGAAATAACAAGTGCAAAGATTTGAACTTAGGATTCCCACTATGCTACCATGTTAGGTTTAGCCCTATAGCTTTATAATCTTAAAAGTTTATGCTCGTAGATATGATATGGGCATTTGCATTTCTCACTTAAAGGTGAGAATGCTTCTTGAAACTCCTAAACTTGTAAAATTCTGGTTCCAAAACCAACTTAAATGCTGCCTCATGCAGTGACATAAGTTGACCATTCCCTAGTAGAAACAGTTTTTTTGAATGGGCTATTCTCCATAGCATGAATTAGTGCCACATGAATGCTACTGTTCATTACTGTAACCTAGTACATGTATTTTGTGATGTAAGTGCCACATCTGTACAAAGTCCTGTGACAACTCTCGTGCCTTCTATTATCTCCATTTTGTAATTTCATGGCTAGAGCTACCAACACATTATGATTCAACGGTGTTCCGAGTCAAGATCCCGATTTGGTGGCTATAATATAAATTTTCTACTGAAATTAGGAAGTCTTTTTCAAAACAATGGGCAATCTCCCACCCATCTTACGCCTAAGCTATGTACTTAGCTCATAAATGTTTCTTCAGTATGATGTAGGCTTTGCTTATTTAATTTTCGAGTTCCTTATTGATTTGGCATAAACATAATGGTCAAACTTATCATTCTAAGCAGGTGGTTAGATGCTGTTTGGAGCATGCGGCATCTGTGGCTAAGACTTTTCTTACATCGGATGCTGTAGTAGTTGACATAAAGGAACTGCAGCCCATGTCGAGGATAAGACCCATGCAACCCCTAGGTAGGCATTGCTTGCCAACGAATTTTACGTTTGTCAATATTTTAGCTCATCACCTTAGCCTTGATGCATTTTCTTCTAATCATCCAGGTATTCGACCACGCAAGTTTCCATTTGCCTTATAGAACCGTGTGAACATTCCAACTAGAGCCTACTTCAAATGCCTTGGGTAGTTTATCTGTGCAGAAAGAGAAATCTAGCCGAAGAGTGTTCTGTTCCTCGTCAAATACTACCATGATTTGTCATTCCTAAATCATTAAGGGGGATGATACAAGAAAATTTGCCTGATATGAGCTCCTCCTTTGATGAAAATGTTCCTGAAGTTGCTATGTTAGTGAAAAGGGTGCTGAAAATTAGACACCCCACAAGTGGAAAATGAAGGATGTAAGTTAAAAGACATTGTTAGCTTCACAATGGACCATGAAAAGCATAAATGTAAATATAATGTAATCTTACGATTAATATGCAAGAATCGTATGAAATTGAGTAGAATAGATTGGAATAAAATAAGTAGTAGAATCCTTTTTCATATTTGAAAATGTTCATGGAATGGAATTAAATGTGTATCTGGTAATAATTATAAAAAATATTTTTAATTTATTAAATATTATAATTAAATTGAAGGATAAATAAGTAATTTGATTAATAATAATTAATGCGAGAGAGATCGTGATTCTATTTTCTCAAAGATGGAACCATGATTTCGCTTTTGGCAAAGGGAAATCGCTCGCTGGTTTTATTAAATCGTGATTTTGGCTTTTATATAAAAAAAAAAAAGAATAGAGTCTATTAATTTATTTTCACGATATAAAGTAATTTCGATGATATTGCTTTGGCCTTGTAGTGTTGTTCTTACTCTAAATGGTTATTTTACTTGTTGAATGTAGGTAAGCCATACTATTGGTTCCACAATGGTGTGTGTGTTTTACATTCAACATTTATAGCGGACTCTACCTAGTGAGAATACGGCTTGGGTGGTGGTGGTGTTTGTGTTCAACACTCGTTAATTATATCTTTTTTACCATTCAATTTTCCTTCTTAGTTCAATCTTGGAAATCTATTCACTTATATGTCGGTAGTGTAGAAAGTCAATGTCGGTGATGCAAATCTTCTTTGATTGCAGACCATATTCTTGAAGTCTTTCCGATGTGCATTGGCTAATCATTAGAATTTTCTACTCAAGTTCCAACAGAACATATGGTTACTATTTTGGTGGAGAACTATAAGAGCTACAAATTGATATATTTGATAACAATGAGCTTAATCTTTATTAACCGTATTAAAAGAGTTTATAGGCAAGTAATTAGGTGTATGACCCTAAGACATGTAAAAAGGCTACTTTACCCATTCAATGTACAAAATACACTAATATGCCTTCGCAATCCCTTGATGCAAAGTGTCGGTGCAAGATTGGAACACTTATCAAGCGATTTTGTTGTAGACAAATTCTTCCTAAGATGCCCAAGCGTTAATGACGAGTAGAGGCATCGAACTAGAACCTATTGAGTAGCAAACTACTTAGGTACATAATATGAGGAACCTAAAAAAAAATATTTTAAGAAAGGACTAGGGAAAAAAAATTACTTATAGCAAGCTATGAATGCGCTCCATGGAAAGACACCTTCAATTTGTACAAATATGATAAGGAAGACACATTTCCAAAAGGCGTCTTCTTTGCTTTTAAGCAAAGAAGAAGACACTTTGGAATTGCATCTTTAGTTATAATGTTAATATAACTAAAAAAGCCCTTCTAGAAGGTGCCTTCAGTTGTTTTGTCGACCATACTAAAGGTGCCCAAAAAGTGCCTTCTTCATTAGTAAAAAAAAAAGAAAGAAAAAAGAAAAAAGAAGAAGGCATCTTTCAACTACAATAAAAAAATCAGCACATCAAACCATCCAATGAAATATAAAACAAAGCAAAAGTAACCATTACAATACAACAATACAGTGGAAAACTTAAAACTCTACATCCAATTCACATGCCGACCTCCTGACACTAAGCTTGATTGTAACCGCTTGTATGAAAATTACAAACAAAGCATATATAGCTCATACCGAAAATCTGAAGTTATTCATTACTACTATAATGTTAAAAGTAAAATGTAAGGTTTATAAGAAATAGAAAGAAGCATGAATAAGTTAAATTGATGTTAAGCTCTACATAAATACAAATGTTAAGATGTCTGGTGAATAATAGATACAATCTCATCATCTCCTAAACCCAGTAAAGTCCCTAGATATTTAGACGCCAAACTTATGATACACCTCCTTTACTTTGAAATAGGTGGAGTTTGTAACTCTTATGTCTCTATAAACTATTGAGGTAGCTCTCAAAATTGCAGTGGATCGATGGTAGCTGAGAAATAAGAGACCTCCTCCTTCTATTAAGTGGAGTTAGCGGTATGAAAGGGGGATCATATTTCATCTCTAAAGTTGGGGTCTCAAACATGTTGGCTTC
The DNA here is from genome assembly GCA_024138005.1 of Lumnitzera racemosa. Lineage (NCBI taxonomy): Eukaryota > Viridiplantae > Streptophyta > Magnoliopsida > Myrtales > Combretaceae > Lumnitzera > Lumnitzera racemosa. Next base: position 96,883,713 of record JAMXBC010000006.1, on the reverse strand, counting down.
GCATGGACCTTGAGATGATTCCTCCCCATGATATGGAGTTACACTATCATCACCACACCAACCCTGTCCTCAATGTTATCTACCTCCCTTCATCTTAGTTTGGTCACTCACATGGGTGGATCTAGAGCATCATAATTTGCTTAGATATCGTCGTTCAATCCTTGCACCTCAACCTAAGCCAGATATGGAGGGTAAAGAGTGACTTGAAGATGGCCGTACGACAACTGAATTTCATGTTCTGTAGAGGATCGAGTAACTTAGTAGTCGGCTCTATCAAAAGAGATCCTAATCTATTGGAATTCTTCAACCTGTAAAAAGAAGATGATTAAGACAAGCCAAAGTGAGGTAAGTAGAAAAAACAGTCATAGTCAAAGGATAGTCCCATGAACTATCTAAGTAGTAGTCTAATGTGGTCGATATACCAATAAGTGATCCTCTTATACTATAGTTGGTACCTACTCTCTACTCCTTTGGGTTTGTTGATCTAAATAACCCGAGCGTACTAATCATTCCATGTGATGATATGAGGTAGATGTTGTTTGACCCAATCAACATCAGTCCAGCACTATAGGTCAATACAGTGCAAAGCCTCTTTTGTGTTACATAGTGGAATCCTCTGTAATTGGACCAAACTATCGAACTAAACATTCGGGTAAGTGCTACTAAATTATGTGGAAACATATGAGTAGCACTTATGTTGCTCAAATGTAGTGGCCACGGTAGCAGAAGATAGGTAGGATCTCTAGTATTTTGTCCAGATATTTTTGCTATACAACCTAAAAGACCATGTTCTTATAGTTATTGTCAAAGTAAGGCATTGAAACAAATAGTCATGAAAGTGTGGAAAATACGTACCTGGTTTGGAGTTTGTTTGTTAAATGCATCTCGATAGGTTGTCACTACATGAGTCAGGTGCATCTTCGTGTCTCAATCTATTATCCATCTAACAACTAGTAGCCTCTCATCGTCGACAGCCATCTTATGTCTAAACAAGGGAGCTATGTGTGGGAACCTATCCCAAGTTCACACCAGAAATAGAATCACTTCACCTCCCATCTCACAAGCAATCTCTAATGAGGAGCCGCATCGCTGTCTATACAATCATGCGATTCATGTGGATCCCCAACTACACTGCCTTGCTTGATTGAAGTCCCCCAACAGAGGGAGAAACATGGCATGCACTAAGTTGCTAGACTTATCAGTAAACACGAACCTTCCTAGCATCTACAAGATGTAATCTCTACTATAACATCTAACCTGCTCAATATCTACCTATGTAGGTAGGCCAACCAAAGTGGTTAGCCAACTAACCCATACATACACACCTTCCTCTCGCATCAATAAAGTCCTTTTAAATAATCTTGAGGTACCTACTGCATATCTTTGACCACTTCTTATAAGTGCTCCCAATCATTAGCAATCCATTAACTCAAAGGTTAAAATGCACCTCAACATGCTAACGTGTGATTGTAAGCTCTCTATAGGCTATGTGGAAAGTATGAGTCTCCTTCCTTTACTTATCCACCAATGTAATGATCAAGTGGTGATTAAGCTGAATGTAAGGGAGACGACTCAAACCTATGAAGCCGATCTACTCTAGGTAAGGTAGTATGTAGTTGCTTAAGGGGACCTTGTAGACCTATTGGTTTCATCTGAGTGTTTGCTCATGATGTTGTATATGTAAAGCCTCCATGCCCTGCAAAAAAGACCAATCAGTCGCTTATAATTAAACATAGTAATTTGTTGTAGAAAGACAAGTCAATGGTCTTACATGTCTTGCCTAAATGTGTTAGGATCTATGCCCATCCTAACCAATGAGAACCTATCCATCTATAGGTCTAGGCTCCATTTAGCCTGTAAAAGCAAAATAATGTGGTCAAAGAACAAAATTACATATTAATTTCTTATAACATGGCATTAGTTAGCAAGTAAACAACATCAATCATGCATTTAGTTATTACACCTAAGTTTAATTACCCTGTTGATTACTTTGAGGACACATTCTTCTATTGTGCCACTCCTTCCTATACAAAGTGCAAATCATTTTATCTAAACAATCCCTAATGTTAATCCCCATGTAAAATCCCTTTTCCTTAGGCCTTTCCCTTCTTTCTTTCCAACCATGGGTTAGAACATACTTTTTGGAGGTATGAAATCACAGGCCAACTCAACTCATCCCTAAGCGGGAAGAAGTGAGCTCTATAAAACTGCACTTAATGGATAGACTTACACCAATCCCCAATCAAGGACATGACGTCTAGTCTCTTAAATCTAGTAGTGGCAATAGCATGTGAGCAGGGAATCCTATAAATCTTCCATTTTTTGCAGGTGTACATGCCCTTAATGAAGTGAACCGCTTACATAGGTCGTTAATACCAATTATAAGCCTACAAAACTTCCATACCTCTATGCATAGGCCAAAAGACCACCACAACTACTTCAACTCTATCACCTCCTGCTTTCTTGAAGGGTTTTACATCAACTCTACCTTTGTATTGGCGTTAGTCATATGGATTGCATTGAGAATTGTAGAAAATCAACATATGATCTCTCTAGTTATTGTACATAGCTTTAATGTCCTTAATCTTACCGGCCTATACCCTTCTACTGCTGACCACATACCCAAACTGTTTCTCTATAATACTGTGTAGTTGAGAAATTTTAGTGTCAGAATCTTTTCTAATGACATTCAAGAACTCCCTAGCCATCGTACTACTATCCAATTGTGGGTAATCTTAGCTTATGATGGGGTTAACACATGTATGGGGCCCTACTAATTTAGTTGTCATAAACACACCCTCCAATTTCTTCTTATATGCCACAAGTTTCCACTGGCAGCTATCCTTAAGCTTACATCAAAGGATAGGATTCTTGCTCTTTTTAGATTCCAACGACCTGAAATCAACGTGATGTTTAATATGGTAATGCTTCACTACTGTTACAAGTTCCTCTTTGGTATTGAATCTCATATCTATATAGAGATCTTCATCAACTTGCAAGTTATTGAACTTCTCATTTATATCCTTCTCAAAGTTTAAGAAACCATCGTCTCTACCCTTATTGAAAAAGGGAATTACATCCTTTATACCTATTTCTACTGTATGGATCTCTAAAGTTTGTATCGAGGCTACTATTGGCTCCATTGAACTTAAACTCGAAGCATATAGATGTACAATAAACATTTATGTAGGAAAGGTATAAGTGCTAGGCACCTCAGGCATAATGAGACATACAAGGGGTATCTCGTTATTGCTATCATCACTGTCACCATCACCATCATCGTCATCGTCTTCCCCATCTCCTTTAGGCTCATAGTTGTCATCATCGTCATCACCAACTAAGCCCCTTATTTACTGAACCATGCGATCATATGAAACTTCCTTCTGTAAGACCAATCCAATAGCCTCATCTACTGCACTATCATCATCCCATATGAGCACAAATATGGGCAATGGCTCATATTCGTATATCATTTGGCATCATTGTCCTTAATAACAATTAGAGAATAAGACATGACCCTCAAGTAAGCATTGGAATATCTATACAAAATCTCAACCCTGACACTTGGATCAACCCCAACACCCTAGCAAACCCTTTCAAGGAGCTCAAAGAAATTCACATTAGTTCTCACTTTTAGTAACTTCACCGAGTCATAATTATATTTCAGACCCAAAATGTCCATCACAATGTTTCCATTAGTGAAAATTATAAATTTAACAATGCCCACCATTTTCAACCTATTCACATTACAAGTATTGTGTCAGTTAAAACTTAAGTTATTGTGCACCATTTACCACAACCACATGCCCTTTCTCATAACCTAAACTAAACAACTCCCTAACAAGTATTTCACCAAACACTTGGAGTGCAAAGTTAAAAACACTTACATTTCAATTCCACTACAATAAATCTACATACTAATATACAAATAATCAATATATAGTATAACTACGTGATATATAATACACATTTACATACAAAAACAACTTTTAATCTAGTTGAAATAATCAAATTTCAACACATGCAATTTTAGCATTTCAATTGGGAAAATTCCTAAATCATGAAATATTCATTAAAAAATTCATCTAATTGTAAATGAAATATTTATGAAAAAATTCATTTAATTGTAATAGATTGATGTTAGGAGATGATTACCTTTGATTTTGCCTTAAGATTTTTCAAAAAAAAAAAATGGTGGAAAGGATGGATTTGTGTGAAGGAATGCAAGTTGGTCAAGAGAGAAAAGGAGTTTAAGTGTTTGAGAGTAAGCAGGACTGATTCTGTTTGTGCTTTTTTTGTTTATGTAGTAGGGAAGAAAGGCACCTTCAGTAGTATTATTAAAACAAGGTACCTTTATTTATATTAAAATAGTTACTAAAAGGTGCCTTTCTAGAAGGCATCTTCTTGTTTGCTTAAAAACAAAAAAGGCGCTTTTTGGAAAGGTACATTCCTTATTAATTTTGTAAAAGCTGAAGATGCCTTTCCAAAAGGTGCCTTCTTAGCCCCTTACCCATATTTTCTTTTCCCCCAACCTTTTTTTTTTTTAATTTTTTTTCAATGTGCATGCATTCCTCTACAAAATATAATCAATATCAACAGCTTTGTTTTATATTAAATGTGGTTACCAAATAGATAGAAAACTATAAGATTGTCATAATGTAGAATGATAGGATGTTGAATGGAAACTGCTAACTTATGGATAAGATGAAAAATCCGAGTGAAATCAGCTAAGATGTGGGCTAGTGCTTTATATTCAATTCTTATTATCTCCTTAACATGGTAGATTGATTCTTAGAGCATTATGAAATGAGGTTGTGCCAAAAAAGATGGCAATCTCGATAATAGATTAATGAAAGTTTAGTTTGTATCTATTAATGTAGATTATAAAACTAATAGTACTTAAGGGTACAATAGTATTTTTCATTGTATTTTAGGTTATAGAGTAATCTTAGTGTGTAAATATACAATTGTATCATACTAAATTATAAAGTCAATATAATATACATTTTCTATTATATTGCGCATGGATTAGAGCCTCTCTCACACATATTTAAACCTTTATTAGCAATTTTTTTTTCGTTTCTACTATCGAACTCTCTTCTATGATTTTTTTTTTCATTAGCAAACATATCCTAATGTCATCTATTGCCTCTCATGGACAAATACATCTTGTTCATTAAATGATGTCAACCTCATCTACCAACAACTCCGATCAACCTATTATTCTAAACCCCATCACTACTAACCTCTCTTGCTTACTCCTATCGCTAGTCATTGCCTTTTCTTTCATTCTCGTTGTATTCGATATCTTAACATCCTTGCGATCAATACCTATTATGCCATTACTGACCTCACCACCCTTCTCCATCTCCTCATTTCACCCACTACCATCAACAGTCACCATCACCGCCACACTATCCAATCTCTTCCCCATCACTTCCATTAAACCCTTACTTCTCAACCATACCCACTAGTTCAACCAGCCCTCTCTATCCTAACCTTAACATTAACCCACCATAAAATCCCATAAATCCACAATTCACCTCTCTCCGACACCCTTATGACATTACCCCTTCACTTTTGACTGAGTCTCTTTACACCACCACTTTTCCTACATAATTCCCTTATCACAATGCATCCACTATCCATCTTCTACAAATATCACAAACATTGTACCTATTAAACTCTCTATTGACAACCATTAGCTCTGGCTCTCACTTATGGCATCCTTTTTCATCTCCCCTAATTTGTGCACTATGTCAATAGCATTGTTATGGTACCCCCTACCACTATTGCTCCTACCCCAAGAACACTACCCATTAATAACCTTAAATACGTCATTTGGCTTCGCACTAATCACTCTGTGCGTACCTTACTCTTTGCTACCATTTCCAATGAAATTCTACTTAAGATTCATAACATTATGCCCACTTATGATATCTAGACATCCTACGTCAACTTTTCTTAGATAATTCTATGGCGAGAGAGATGGAACTCAAGCAGCGTCTCTTCTCTCTCCACATGAAAAACACCATAGTGATAGAATATCTCTATAAGCTTAAGTCTATTGCTAATCAACTCGCTTCTATCGATTGACCTCTCAATTCAACTGATCTCATCTCATATGCCTTATATGGCTTCCTATAAGATTATGATGCGTTAGCTACAACCCTAACTCATATGCTTATTGCCTTAACATTTGATCAAGTTCATACAAAGTTTATAAATAAAGAGCAATGGCTCAAGATTTAAGCAAATGATGATTTATCTATAACAGTTCCTATTATCTTGCATACTTAAACCACTACTGCTCTCTCTAAGGGTAAAAGTTGTGGTTGTTATCGGTTTGGATCCAGGGGTGTAGTCACTCCTTGTGATACAAACTTGTTGATTAACACACGAACCCAATATCACGCATAACAAAGGGGATGGGTCTAAGCCACAAGATAACCTGCAAAGTAAATGATAGTCGAGGGAGAGCAGGGGTTCCTGTGCATCAACGTTAGATATAATGCACCAATGCCTCAAACGATCTCAGTTCGTACTTGATAGGATGCATAAATGTAGTCGGAGGTCACTTGCCACTAGTCCACGCTTGAACGGGCTAGATAAGAATAGCTCAAGAGTGAGAGGACACTTAGCTCAAGAGAAGGTACAAAGTCTAGTGTGTTCTTTTGTATTATGATATGATTTCAACTTTTACAGCATGATAGTATTTATATCATCCCGTTAGGGAAAATCCTAAGTTACAGACATTATAAAAGAATAGTCCTTTGTGATAAAAAAAAGAGAGAATAATTTATAAGGAAAATATGAAATCGTGCAAAAGAAGGAATGTAGACGTCCTTTGTTAGAAAGGACAGTACGGATATCAGTAAAGGATAGTACACGCGCGTTTTTACTGTGATTCTAACAGTATTGTGGTTCTGCCAGGGGTGGATTGTTTAGGCCTGTTTGATGTTAGAAGGGGTTGGACAGTGGTTGGTTTAAGGACGGCTCACATTGGGGTTAGCTTTAGATGGTCAGCTCCTGACAGTTTTGCTTGGCCTTAGCATAGGGGAGACTGCTGCGTTCAGATTTAGTGCTTAGACTATGGTTTAGTAGAAGGTTCGACTCAACATGTTGGTTAATCACCTCAGCAACATCTTGGATGGCATGGTGAGTAAAGTAGCTCGGCAGATTAGATTGGGCTAAGCACTGCCCCTCGGCGCTTAACTCAACTTGAACAACTTGGCGGACTACTTGAGAAAACTCTCAGGCTCAAGATTGTATAATCGGTCCTTAATCCTTATCATCCCCTCTGGGTTGTTTAAGATTTGGGATCAAATCTGGTTTGGTTTCTAGTTATTCATCCTCGGGAGTGTAAGGTTGGAGATCGGAAATGTTGAAGGAGTCCGAAGCTCTATATCCTTTAGGTAATTCAATCCTATAGGCGTTAGGATTGATCTTTTCAAACACTCTGAAAGGTTGTTAGCTCTAGGAGACAACTTACTCTTCCTCAAGCTTAGGAATCATTCCTTGCTAAGGTGTATCTAGACCAAATCGCCTAGTTGAAATTCTCTCTTCCTCTATCCTTGGCTTTGTTTCTTAAGCTTAATAGCAGCTTAACTTAGTTGCTCTATAACCTTCTGGTACATGGCTTTGGTGGCCTCAACTCTCTCGACGGCTGGTCGATCTTCATTAAGCATTAGCTGGGGTGCTTGGTCCAATGGCAATTCAGGGTTGAACCCATAGGTAACCTCGAATGGACACATGCTTGTTATGCTATGGGCAGTCCTATTATATGCGAACTTAATGATTGATAGGCATAGGTCCCAATTGGCCATGCTTCGTCTGATAGCAACTTGCAGCAAAGTTCCTACGATTCTATTGACAAGTTCAGTCTGTCCATCGATCTATAGGTGGTAGGACATGCTATATAGTAGCTTAGTTCTCGTTCACCTCTACAACATCCTCTAAAAGTGACTCATGAACTTAAGGTCTCAATTTGAAACAATGGTCCTAGGAATTTCATACAACTTGATTACTTCCTGCAAGAAAAGAAAAGAGATAGCCGAAGCATCGTTAGTTCTGGAATAGGGCATAAAATGTGTCATCTTGCTAAATCGATCCACAACCATCATGATAGAGTCCTTCCTTCAGGACATCTTCGGTAATCTTAACATGAAGCCCATATTCAGCTCGGACCATGGTTTGGTCGGGGTTGGCAAAGTTTGGTAGTGTTCTTACTCGGCTTGACTCTTCGCTTTTAGGCATGTCGCACACTTTTCCAGCATGGACTGGACATCTCTCTTCATCCTTGGCAAAAAAAAATCTAAAGGATAATGCCTCATAAGTTTAGTGTTGGCCAAAGTGTCCTATCAATCCCTCTCTATGTGCCCATGTATTAGAAGTTCTCGTGTGAAATAGGTCGGGATACATAGCCTCCTCTTCCTAAATAAGTATCCGTCTTCCCTATGATAGTCATCCAATGTCTGTCCTTCCTTACAATGGGTATAGATAGGACTAAAGTGTGGTTCCTCAGTATACAAATTCTTGATAGTTGAAAAACCAAGTAGCCTCGTCTGTAGCTCAATGAAGAGGGTATGTCATCTCGATAGGGCATCGGCCACTACATTGTTCTTTCCATTCTTGTATTTTACAACATAAGAAAAACCCTCCAAGAATTCAACCCACTTGGCTTATCTCTGAGATAACTTTGGTTGGCTTTTTAGATATCTCAAGGATTCATGATCGGTGTAAATCACAAATTCCTTGGGCAGCAGATAGTGTTACCACACCGTTAAGGCTCGAATTAAGGAGTAGAACTCCTTGTCGTAGATGAAGTAGTTGAGTGTAGCTCCTCAAAGTTTCTTATTAAAGTAAGTGATAGGTCAGCCTTCTTGCATTAGCACAGCACCTATGCCTAGTCTAAATGCATCACACTCTACTTTAAATATCTTGTCGACGCTTGGCAGAGCTAAGACTAGGGCTGTAGTTAGCCTCTCTTTTACTTCCTCAAAACTCCTCCTCTCTTTCTCACCCCATCTGAATTCAACATTCTTCTTTGAAAGTTCGGTGAGTAAAGCCACAATCGCATTGAAATTCCTGATGAATCAACGATAGAACGATGCCAGGCTATGGAAACTTCTCACATTGACAGAACATGTTGGCTCGAGCCATTCTATGATTGCTCTTATCTTCTTTGCATCAACTCGGATGCTACCTCTACTCACAACAAATCTTAAGAAGATCACCTCGAAACGGCAAAAGTCGTACTTCTTCAGATTGGCGTAAAGCTATTCAGCTCAAAGTTTCGCAAGCACTTGTTGGAGATGTTCTCAGTAAGTCTCTAAGTTGGGATTGTACACTAGAATGTCATCAAAATAAACCATGACAAACCTTCTAAGTAATTCTCCGAGCACATGATTCATAAGCCGCATGAATGTGCTCGGCACATTAGATAGTCTAAATGGCATTACAAGCTACTCATATAAACCATGTCATGTCTTGAATGTAGTGTTTTACTCATCTCCTTCACACATTAGGATTTGATGGTATCCATATTTAAGATCAATCTTAGATAACACTCTTACTCCACTTAACTCGTTTAGCATATCATTAAGCCTAGGTATGGGATACCTGTACTTGATAGTGATTCGATTGATGGCTTAGCTATCCACATACATCCTTTAAGAACCATCCTTCTTCGGCACTAAGAAGGCCAGCATAGCACAAAGGCTCAGGGACTTGCGTATATACCCTTTCTTCATGAGGTCGTCTACTTGCCTTTGTAGTTTGACAGCTTCTTCAAGGTTCAGCCTATAGGTAGGCTTGTTTGGCAGTATGGCTCCTGGCTACAGGTCAATCGCATGCTTGACGCTTCGGATTAAGGGTAGACCTTCCGATAGCTCCTCCAGAAACAGGTCGATAAAGTCTTCCAGTAGGGTTTTTACTTCGATCGGAGCTCTTCCTCCCTAGGTCTCATCTTTAGAAGCCTCCTGATAAGCAGATAGGTTAATTCCTCCAGCTCCATTTCTGTTTTTAACTCGGTTCAGGTCAGTACCAAAGCCTCCTTCTTCAAGGTTCAGCTAAGCTGGGACTACATAACTTTTACCTACTTGGCATTCATTGGACTCAATTTTAATCTTCTTCCTTTATGCTCTACAGAACATGTGTTCCTCCTGCCTTCATATATAACTACTCGGTTAAACATCCATGGCTTCCTAAGTAGAAGGTGGGACGTACTAATAGGTAGTACATCACAAAGCACTTCATCTTAATACCTGCCTATACAGGTCAATACAGAAACCTATTTGTTCACTTATAGGTTTCCCTTATCACTAAACCAATGAAGCTTATAAGGTTTTGGGTAGGGCATGGTCGGCAATTTCAACTGCTAGACCATAAATACAAAGGCTGCATTAGTGTAGCTCCCACTATCAACAATCAACGCGCATGGTGATTTGTTCACTTTACACCCAATATGAAAGAGATTTTCTCTCTGCTCGTCTTCAAGCATAGGGCTGATACTCATTGTCCTCCTTAACAATAGATCGATCGGCATGAAGTTGCCTTCCTTGCTGTAGATAACTTCCTCCTTAAACAGCTTAGTCTGTTTATCTTCCTTTAACTCTTCTACTTCTTCATCAATACTATCAACCTCAATGGTTGGTGCCTCACCTCTGATCACCATTATTCACCTATTCGGATACTGAGCGACTATGTGTCCAAATCCTTAGCATTTGAAACACTTGATCTCACTTGTCTTCCTCCTTAAACTCTAGCCTTTCTCAAACTTTCTCGATGGTTCCTTCTCCTTTACTCGGGTAGTCTGAGCAGGTTGGGTCTTAATGACCTTGCTCGGTTTCATTTGCATAAGTTTGCTTGGAATAAGTCGGCTACTACCAAGATGGTTGACGAGTGGTCAAAATCTTCTTGTTCAACACCTTTCTATCCTTTGGGCAGCTTGAATTACGTCATCAAACGTCCTAACATCTAAGTTTTCTAAGACATCCCTAATCTCATACTTCAATCCACCAATGAATCGAGACATAGTTTGGTCTTTTAGCTCTATGACTTTGCATCGGATCATTAACATCTAGAATTCTTAAACATAAGCGTCTACACTCAATGCTCCTTGTCTCAGTTCTTACAATCTCTTTAAGACATCCTATAACTAATAGCTCAGCATAAACCTTCTTTATATAACTCTCTTCATATCACCCTAACTCTTAATCTTTTGTTTTCCTTCCCTTCTTTTGGTGGCTTGCAAGTTCTTCCACCATAAGGAGGCGTAACTAATGAACTCCAATACAGCAAGTCTAACTTTTGCATTATCGGGGACTTCATGGCATTTAAACTACTTTTTAATCTTATCCACCAAATCTAAGTAGTCTTCAGTATCACCACTTCTAGAAAAACTTAGGATATATACCCTAAGTCCTTCAACTCTAGGGGTTCGCACATTTCTTTCTTCAGCTCCGTAGCATTCTTTTGCATCATCATCTCCTTCCACTTCTTTCTCAATCTCTTCAAGCATTAACCTATGTCTAGCATCCTTACTAACTCCTTCAACTTGTGGTGGTCGAGTTGAGGCATTAGCTCAGCTAAATTGACCATTGCCTTATTATTGTTGCTTACGTTCTTTAATGGGGCTATTTCTAGCTCGTTGTCTGTCTTCTTGTATAACGGTCACCAAACTAGGTACCAAGTCAATAAGCATATCCAAGTGGTCACCTACTGACTGAGATTAGAAGCTTCCTACCTGTCTTTGACCATGTCGAGTACCACTTTCTTGGTTTCCCAAAGTTCCTTGCACACTTAAATCTGACATTTATGTCTACTTTAGAATGACAATTTCTTAACAAATACACAGTCAACCACACTCTATTTTGGCATATCGAAAACAGGGGAAAACAGAGTACAAAACACTTCTTACCACTAAACTTTAAATCTAACAATAGAACCACTATCATATAAGAGTAGTGATAAACTATTAAAAGAGCACTAGTAGAATTTAACTTCGAATGTAACCAAGCTTTGATACCAAGATGATACGGAATTGTAGATAAACACACAAACTTAATATCATGTGTAACAAAGGAGGTGGGTCTAAGCCACAAGATGGCCTAAAAAGTAAATGATAGTTGAGGGAGAGCAGGGGTTCTTATGCACTAACGCTGGATATGATGCACCAACGTTGGATATGATGCACCAACGCCGAATATGATGCACCAATACCTCACATGAGCTTAGGTCACACTTGATATGATGCATAAGTGTAGCCGGAGGTCACTTGCCACTAGTCTACGCTTAAATAGGCTAAATAAGAGTAGCTCAAGAATAAGAGGATACTTAGCTCAAGAGAAGGTAAAAAGTCCAGTGTGTTCTTTGATATTATGATATGATTTCAATTTTTATAGTATGATGGTATTTATATAATCTCATTAGGGCAAATCCTAAGTTACAGAAATTACAAAAGAATGGTCCTTATGTGCTAAAAACAAAAGAGAATAATTTACAAGGAAAAATCAAATCGTGCAAAAGAAGTAATGTGGATGTCCTTTGTCAAAAAGGACAGTACGAATGTCAGTAAAAGATAGTGCACTCGCGTTTTTACTGTGATTCTGACAGTATTGTGGTTCGAGTAAGGGTAAACCTCGGTTTAGGCCTATTTGGCATTAGAAGGGGTTGGACAGTGGTTGGTTTAAGGACGGCTCACATTAGGGTTGGACTCAGATGATTGGCTCCTGACATTTCAGGTCAGCTTCAACATAATGGAGATTATTGCATTCAGATTTAGCACTTGGACTACGGTTTAGTAGATGGTTTAGTTCGGCATACTTGTTGATCACCTCGGTAACATTTTAGATGGCATGGAGAGCAAAGTAGCTAGGCAGATTGGATTGGGGCAAGCATTGCTCCTTGGTGTTTAACGCACCTCGGACAGCTTAGCGGACCACTTGAGAGAGCCTTCAGGCTCAGGAGCATGTAATTGATTCTTAATCCCTATCACCTTGGCTTATGACTTTCCCTTTGATCTTCCCTAACCTTAAAGACTTACTCCTCCTTCTTAGCTTCCTGCTCGACCACCTCGCTATGTACCTTTCATTACTTCATCGACTAGCTCGTACTCTTACTCCTATCTCATTTGCCAAATATGTAAATGACATAGCCACTCAACCCTACAATGCTATCATCGCTTCAATGATGCCTACTTTGACATTCCAGAATCCTTTGCTACATTATCCCTTAGTGAATCCGATGAAGCAATTTGATGTCCAGACTCTAGTACAATGCATCACATGACACCAAATGCAAGTATCTTCTCAAACTTGAACCCATATATTGGTTTTAACCAAGCGACTATAGGTAATGGTGCATCTATGACTATTACTCATACTAGTGACCTTACTATACAATGGACATTCCAATAGCCTTCCACTACTTCACAAATGTCCTTTTTTTGTCTCTTACACAAAGTATATTATCTACTCTTAAACTACATCATCATAACAACTATTTTGTCAAATTTGACAATACTTCCTTTTTGTGTTCAAGAATTGATCATGGGTTAGTTTCTCCTTCACCAACATACTAGATGTCTACTTTATTTAGTTCATTTGTCAATTGTTAGTCCTCCTCAGTCTCTCATTGCATCTGCCATCTCAAGTGAAGTTTGGCATTCTCGGCTGTGTCATCTTCATCAAAAAGCCCTGAATCAACTTGCTCACAATCATCATCTTCCTTTCAAGTCTAGCTCACAGTCCTCTATTCACTTAGATGTATTGTAATCGCCAGTTAGATCGAATTTAGGCTTTCCATACCATGTAATTTTTGTTGATAATTGTACTATGTATCTGCAGATTTTTCTTATGCACAATAAATCAGATGTTCTTTCTCATTTTAAACATTTTAAGTCTCTTGTTGAAAATTGCTTTTTTGCACACATTAAAATTTTCTATAGCAATGTTGGTGGTGGATACGTAAACTGTACATTCACTACATTTGTTAAGGACATTAGGATAGAACTTTAGTTATCTTATCCTCATACACCACAACACAATGGCATTGATAAACATAAGCACCGTCACATATCTGATCTTACTGGAATTATTCGATTTCATGTTAATCTACCACTTAGTTTTTAGGTTGATACTTCACTTACTGCAATTTATATAATAAATAGACTGCCACCTACCACACTTGATAACAAGTCACCTTTTGAATTACTCTACAAAACATCCCCTAATTATACATTTCTACAAACCTTTAGCTGTCTTTGTTACCCAAACACCACATTGATGGCCCTATACAAACTCTCCTCGAGATCTTTACCTTATATATTCCTTAGGTACTCTCCTCAGCACAAAGGTTATTATTGTCTTAATCACTCCTGAGGATGAGTTTATATTAGCTACCATGTAGTTTTCCATGAATCAATTTTTACATACACCTCCCTTACTGTTCCTCTAAGGATAACCTACCAAAGTAATAACTTTCTCCATCTCTCACTTATACAATTACACCGCATAGCATAGCTACTCCCAACCTACCACAACACTTACAATCAATGCTCACTTACCCTAAATCCCATACCAATACTTTGGCCTCATCTTCACAACTACCTCTATCTCACTTGGTTCCTCTTCTCTTCCTTATCCTATACACCCTCCTATAACATAAATCTATTATAGAACATGCCTTAAAAAGCCTACCCTTACTACACAACAACTGTCTCTCCTTGTCTCTTCCCATCACATGATTACACAAATAAGATTTAGAATAAACAAATCTAAAAAGATTATTAACCTCAACAACACCCAAGCTACTTACTCTAGACCCAAACACTACATTAAAGCCTTACGACACCTACTTGGTCTGCTGCAATGAGGGAAGAGTTTAATTCTCTCCTCAAAAATAAAACTTAGATTCTAGTACTACAACACCTTGCTCACAATGTTATTGGCAGCACATAGAAATTTCGCATTAAGTATAATGTTGAAGGCAAGATTAAACAATACATAGCTTGACTTATTACCTAAGGTTTTTCACAACAAGAAGGTCTTGATTACATTGAAACATTAGCCCAATCATCAAACCTACCACTACACGCCTTATTCTTTCTCATACAGTCTCCTCTCACTTGGTCATCCGTCAACTTAATGTTAAAAATGCCTTCCTTTATGGTTACCTCTATGGAACTGTTTTCATGAAACAACCCCCAGGGTTTGTTCATTCACACTATCCCAATCATGTTTGCAAGCTTAAAAAATCTCTATACGGTCTTAAACAAGCACTACATCCTTTGTTCTTTAGGTTAACAACTTCCTTGTATAGATTAGATTTAGACAAAGCAAGGCTGATACATCTATGTTTGTTTACTCTCATGGTCCTGGCACACTTGTTCTCTTACTATATGTTGATGACATTATCTTTACTAAGAACAATGCTCAACTTCTCTCTCACTTCATCTCTACTTTATTCATATAGTTTGCTATGAAAGATCTTGGCAATCTTTATTTCTTTCTTGGTGTTAGAGTTAACTTCTTAGGTATACATCTAAGTCAATCCTAATTTTTCATGGATCTCCTCAAATGTCACAACATGCATCTGTCAAAACCCGTTAAAATACCTTTATCCTCTCGAAGTTACCTTACTGCCCATGGTTCACCGCTCTTGCCTAACCCCACCACCTATCATGAAATTGTAGGTGCATTGTAATACCTAACAATCACTCAGCTAGTCAATTTTATGGCCAACCAATAGAGTCAATACATGCATCAATTGAACATTAATCATATGCAGGCAGCCAAGAAGGTCCTTAGATACCTATGTAGTACTATCACTGTTAACTTCCCCATTACTTAGACATCCAGCTACTCTTTGAGTACTTTTGCTAATGCCAACTAGGCCGGTTGCTCAAACACCAATCACTCTATTATTGGGTATGTAATATTTATTGGCAGCAATCTCATCTCTTGGCGGTCCAAGAAATAACCTACTGTTTCCCATAGCTCAATCGAAGCCGAATATCGTACTTATGCAATTGTTAAGTCTACTTAGAGATAACATCTTGCACGTGAAGTGGGAATTCCCATTTAGCAACCTCTCATATTATATTGTGACAATCTTGGTGCCTTTTACTTGTCTCATAACCCTACCCAACATGATTGTACAAATCGTGTAGACATTGATTATCACTTTGTATGAGAAATGGTTGTCATTGGTTAGGTTCTTTTCGATACATTCCCATACGATTCTAGCGAGCTAACTCCTTACTAAGAATCTCTCCACCCCAGCATTTAATGATCATTGTACCAATCTCACACTAACTATCACACCTTAAGATTGAGGGGATGTATTAATGTATAAATATAGAAATAATAGTCTTCAAGGGTAGAATAGTATCTCTCATTGTATTTTAGGGTTATAAAGCAATCTCAAAATATAAATACACAATTATATCATATTATTATATTAAGTCAATAAAATACACATTTCATATTATATTGTATAGTATCAACAAAGGTAATTGAGGAGATATTAAACATACTTAAAAAGGCGTAATAAAGACTACCATGAAGATATTTAAGGACTCCTTTGACTGCTTACATTAATTAGTCTTTGGAAGATGCCTGTATTAATTCAACTAATTGATTGCAAAGTTGATATCTAGTTTAACGATAGTGAGGTATTATAGTGCATCAACAATCTCATAACAAGCTATAAAATTGGATAAAGAGGAAAGCCATGAGCACTAAACTAACTATAGGAAGACAACACAATTTAAACTAGTTTAGGAAGGTACATGTCATGTTGTTTAAGGAGGTCATGGGTAAATTAAGGTTAATATAAGTGAAGTCTCTAAGGAGTAAGACTAATACAAATGTTGAGGAAGAAGTAAGGGTCTTGAGGTTCTTCATAGTAGACTAATGGGAAAAAACTTAGATGCAGTAGTAAAGAATGCAAGAATGATACTAATCGAAATGATATCACTAGTATAAAGAAATAAAACAAGATTATCAGAGTCTAAAGAGTAAACAAATATGGATGTATAATCTTTACTCTAAGGAAGCCTATTTATAAGAGAAAAACTAAAAAAACTATAAAGCCAGGCATAGGGAGCCCACTTTAGATCGTAAAAAAACTTTTTTAGTTGAAGACATGATGAAGATAGTAAGAACGAATGAACCCAAGTAGCTATTTCACAAAGATCATCTTAGTGAGAAAATCACGAGGAAAAAGTTTTACTTGATATGTAGTTAGTGAATGAACTAACAAGAAGATATAGCATAAGAAATAATAAAGTAAGGGCTAACGGGTTTAACAATACGATTGAATATTTGGCTATAATTAATGCCTTCCTTTAGAGTAAAGTCATAGCTAGTAAGGCATGCTTCACAACAGTTAACTTGTTCCTATTTGTGTATAATACAAAACTTCCTTATGCTACTACTAACATTTTAGTGAGGAGCTATCGAAATCTAAGTCATACTTTTCTCTCATATTACCTATCTAACTTGATAAGAATCAGATTAGAGGGCTACTCATCCGTTCCTGAGCTCAAGGATTAGCAACCATGGTTCATCGAGCTCTTTAACAATAGCCTTCCAAGGAAGAAGCCAAGCTCCTCCAACAAACCAACCTGCTTGCGTACTGAAGCTCTTACCTATACTATATTATTCAAGTGCAAGGGAGCTATCCATTACTTACTTAGTCAAGGTCAGGTTAATAATTGACACCTTTAGCTCAACTATAATGTATACAAGCTACCCACTTGGGTTGCTAACCTGATTGCCAAGCTAGCTTATAATCTTCCTCTATCTAAAAACTAGCTCATCACATTAGAGTCCACAAAATGACACGCTACCTTTACTTTTTCTAATATTGTACTATGATTCCCCAAGTTATTGTCAATTTTTCCCTTATACACACCTTGTATACTAATTTTAGCCTAAAAACTTTTTGGTAAATGTGGTTAACCTAGGAGTTGCCTTGAATGGGATATACATATGCTCATTTTGTAACCAGCCATAATGATCAACTAATGAATATTCACTTATTGTCTTCTTTACCTTTGTTCTTGCATGAGCAATATTTAAGTCCAAGTCCACTCTTACCTAACCATTAAGCAAGGTTAGCGGTGAATGATCTTAAGGATCTATTCATGCATCATATTAAGTAGTTTTCTTAAGTTCATGTAAAGTGGGTAGTGCATAATATCCATTTACTTGTGCATAAGCTAGCTTACCCATTAACTTCTATTTATCTTTTGAACCATCTCGAGGTTCAAATCTACCTACATGATTACTGGCATTCATGTGTCTATCCATATATTTGCATCATCTTGGTATTAAAACCTTGACAACAATGGCTTGCTATTGAAGCAATTGCTACTATTCTATGTTTGTGTTGTATTAAGTAATGTAGTTGTCTTTTAGGTTATATTGTCACTGTAAGATTGCAAGCTAGGTTGTGGAGTGTGTTTGTGTTGTGGGTGTGATGAGTAGTAGAGCATGTTCATCTTATGTGTTTGAAGTAGTAGTTAGAGTTGAGTTCTTGGGTTGTTCCTTTTGTTGTAAAGCTTCAAGTGGTGTAGTGACTTAAGCAGTGTTGTGACTGAAGTTATTGGGGTTGAATTGCTGTGAGTATTGAATGATGGTGTGGAGAAAAATGGAAACCTCGTATACAACTTCAAAAGGGCAAAGTAGAGAAAGGATAAAATAAATATTTTCAAAAGAATTATCTTTGGGATCTATGCTTAGGGCACATGTCTATTTTGGATAGGATCTTCTAACAGAGTGTAAAAAGTGGATATATGATTTGTCACCAAATAGAATTGATACTTAGATCTTCAAAAAGCTCAGTAGCCTAGATGGATAGCTTGGAAATAGAGAGGGTTATAGGGAGGCTAGATCAACCAACCTTTACCATTTACCCTTACATAGGCCATGACTTAACTATTAATTAGGGATATGTGGATAAAATATTAAAACAAGGGAAAATTACACACTTTGAGTCAAGTTCATATAAAAAATTGTACTTTCAAGTAATCTAAATAACGAATCAACATTATGTTAAGTGGTTCAAACAAAGGATTAAACTTTCATTTGTTTAAAATAAGGGATTATGATTATGATAAGTGGTTCAAATAAAAAATTAAAATAGACTTTTATTTCACAGCCTCTCTAATTTTAATCCTCTATTTGAATAACTTTGATCATCTATTTTAACCATTTAAAAGTTCAATCCTTTATTTGAACTACTTAACATAACTTTGATATTCTATTTTAACTATTTGAATGTTTAATTATATATTTCAACTTAACTCTAAATGTTGATTATCTCTTGTGTAATTTTCCCTATTAAAACATACTAAAAGAAAAAGAAAAAAACTAAGAAATAATCATTCATTAGTCCTAAAAAGAAATCACAATTTTATGTGGCAGTATTAGAAATTTCTTAGAACAAGCTTTTCACCAACCAAACACAATAATAATTTTAAAAAAGAAACAATAGTTATTTTATTCCATCTTTATGAAATCAACTAATAATGTAGAATGACTATGGGCTCTACAATGCACAAAATGTATTAATAATGAGTAGCCAATAAAAATTTCTTAGAAATTTTATTCTAAAATTAGTGCGTACTCTTTACTCATAGAATTCATTTTAATATTAATAGATAAAATTGTAAGCATGTTTTAACCTAGAGTAACCTTATTCTTTTACTAGGTATTAAGACTGACTAGGATCCATAAAACCAATCTTACCTAAGGGGAGACTGCGAGTTAATGGTTGTTGTTTAGTGTATGCGTTGTTTTGGCAATTACTTGCTTCTTTTATGATAATAAAAGACCTGTAGTTCAACAATTCTACAATAGAGCAATCGCATACACCATTTATTTTTTTTTCAGTTTATTTAAATCAATGCATCATTTTAGCATGCTTAAATGAGCACGTTGTTTGTGGTAGGCAACTTCGAGTGGAAAAAAAAAAGAAAGGGACAATATAATATTTCCCATTAAACTTTGGGTTTTTTTTCTTCATAAGTTTGAAATTATTAAAGACCATATTGTATCAAATTTTTATTTGTCAAATTTTACAATTATATGTTTTTTAATTTATTAAATATCAAACTCACTCAAACTTTTACCTTTCAAATTTATTACCCTAACCATCATTCTTGTTGAAGAGTACAATTATGAATGATGACACATGAAGTTTTAATTTAACAAAAAAAAAAAAAAATTGATTAAGTGTTACAACAACTACAAACTTCATATGTAAAATGAAGAGTCACTTAAAGTTTCAATAGTGACTGTGACTTTGTCAAAAAAAAAAAAAAGGGCTTATGGCTCATTATTAAAAATTCCAAAATTACAGTGAGACTAACACTTGAATCCATTTAACTATACCTATTGCTCTATTCAGAATCAATAGAATAAATAAAAAAGGAAAAGAAAAAAAAATCAAAAGTATCATGGCGAAAAAGGATAGTGACAATAACTCAAAAATTTGTTGCAAAAGGGTTATTGCATGAAAAAGTTTGCTATAAGGATTTGATGCAAAAACCTCACTCAGTAAAAGCTATGTAGCAAACAACTCGTTATAATAGAGCCTACACAGTGAGTTATTTAATATAATAAATAGGCCTATTGCAGCGAGTAGAATGCATCAATAAGGAGCTCCCTAGTAGTCTTGACAAGGGTTCAAGACCTATTGCACCGATAACCCAAATTTCTTATAGTGAATTATAGCTCGAAGTAAGAATAGAGACATTTAGGTAATATTTGGAAGGTATCTTAGAAACATTTCCCAAGACAAACAATCTCAAAGATATGTAGTTTATTTTCTTTATTAAACTTTTCAAAATTATTAAAATGAATCGGTTAAGTAGATTTTTTGTAGGACAAAGATGTTGATGCTTTGAAGATTAAATATGATAAAGATTCTTCATCTCAATCTAGTTTTAAATCAAATGCATGAATAAAAGTTATGGGGTCCTAACCATGAGAGGTTATATGGATTCGGGTTAGGGAAAAACTGCAAAACATACTTAAGAGTAGTAGGAACTCGTTCTCTTATAGCTCAAACTATCACGATTTGTCCTCCACTATCATCTAATGGCGACTGGAAGTCATACTACAACTATGCAAACATGACACCCAAGAAAAAGTGAAAAGGATAGAAAGAAGAAAGCCAACAAGAAGAATTCAAAGCAAAGCTAAGAGTACATATTGTTATATATGAGCCAACTAAGCTATGGAGACAATAAACTTGATTGTTCAAATCTTAATTAGGGAAACTTCCTTCTACATAGATGGATTCATTGCTTTTAATTAGAACTCTATGATTTTATTTCTTACAAGACTTTATATATTTTTCCGTATATACATGGATTAATTATGTGTGAATCGTGAACTTTTAGCAAATGGGCACATAAATAAGCTTTTCTTTTCTTTTTTTCATCTATTTTAATTAAAATGTGTGCATAATAAGAAAAAAATGGGTTTAAAAGGAATATCTTTATCATATAAATAAATGGGTTTAAAAGGTAAAGAAAGACGTGTGCATAATAAGAAAATAATGTTAATTGTGATACATGAGCACATGCTTTTTTTTTTTTTTTTATCAAATGTATAATTAATTGCCTCTGCAATAATATTTACTATCGAAAATTTTAGTAGATAAAGAATTATTTACAATTATCATTAGAAGAGAAACGGGTTTGCCATGGAAAGTTTTAATATATAAAAGTTTAATTGTAATTATTTTAGAATAAGTGATTTGTGGAAATTTTTAATAAATTTAATTTAATTACAATTATCATCAGATGAAGTACAGATTTACAATAGAAAGTGTGACTTGAAAAGATTTATTCTAATCAGTAAGGAATTAGATAATGGAATTTATATGTTTGTTGATAGACATTCCGTCCAAAACTCTTTTCGTAGCTGATTTTTTACGTTGTATTTGCAAATCCATAAAATGTTTCATTCAGCAAAATCCACCGGTTGGCTAAAAGACTTTTAGCATAAAATCAAAATCTACTTGTAGCGTTTGGTTCCTAGAAATTGGATAGAATAAGTAGGATTGGATAATATAAGTATAAGTAATACATGATAATACAATTTTATTGTATTATTTTGTTTGTATAGTGTTGAATAAAATTTTTTATAATATCTCTTATTTGGTATGTATAAATATTAGACTCATTATTGTATCTTAACATTTATGCCTTTAATATTGTTTAATATTTATTTAATTAATTTTTATATTATTTTAAAAATACATTTTGATCGGATTATTGAATTTGAATAAATTATATATAATATTAAATAAAAAACTATAAATTTGCTTGTGCATTTGTGCAAGGAGGCTAACTTTTATACTGCATTTTATATGGAATAATTTTTGAACATTTTATCTAATTGTTCACACACTTTTTTTTTTTTTCGATAACCAAGCTTTACAAACCAAACATTGTATATAATATTTTATCTATTCTACTCTCATAAATTGTGTGTAATAAGAAAATATCTAAGGGAGGAAGTATGAATCAACGGTAAAATGCAAATGTATAAAACCAAAATAAGATTAAATTTGTTTTTTACGCACATCGTCGTATATGATAGATCTATCATATATATTGCATAGATATTATCCAAGGTATTTTCCATATGCCACAAATCTAAGTGCATTACGATTCTTCTCGGTCCACCATCATCATGATTGATTTGACGACTTTGCTCTGGAGAAGTTATTGGATTCATCTTTTTCACATTCAAAGATTAATGAAATATAATATGAGACTTGCCGCCTTCAAATTTGGCTTTGGAGTGAAGAATCGAAATCTAATGCTTCCATTAAAATATAAGACCTGCGCCTTCAAAATATGAGACCTACCGTCTAGAGAAGCAAATATATGTGTCCATTGGGTTGCATTCCAAGATAAAAAAAAAAAAAAAAAAAAAGTGATGTGCAATGTCATTAAAGATAGAAATCTCCCATCTCCCCTTCTTTGTTGTTTGTTGAAGCGGGTTTTAGACCATCAATAGAATTCTTTTCCTCTATTAGGGGTTGCACCTGTTTTAGCCGGCAAGCCTCCAAGAAAAGATAGAGGTCGGTGGTAATTAGTTATAATGAGAGCAAAGAGGAGGGGATATGGAAAAGAGAAAACACATGATAAATATTCACTTTAATTATTGATCTTTTTATTAAATAAGTTCCTTATGTTTAGATAAACTTACGTATTATATTTTTATGATATGATACATAATAAATTATTTAGTATATTGTTTGGTTTGTATATTAGCCAAAGTTACCTGATAAAATAACATTACGGTATTGAAATAAAAAAAAAGTTATTGTACACTTGGTGGTAATAATATTTATTTTACTCTACAAAATAAATATATCTTTGAAGTTGAAAAAATAACCATTTAAAAAATTATTATACTAAATTTTATTGTATTTTACCGTATAAATGGCTACTTTTTAAATTTCTTTTAGTCACAAAAATTCAAGTCTAATACTGTACACGTCACATATGTTACAGAGGATTGTGCTATTCAATCCTATTAATCAAATGCTACCTTAATATCTCTTATTCCCTATCTAATTTTGCTAACTAATTCTAACTAGTTATATTATCCAACTAATTTCTTAAGTAGTTTCTAATACTTTTAATAAATTTTCTCTTCCATGAAATGAACCATGTCCTCAAGGTTTAAGAAAAAGAAAAAAAAATTTACAAACAAATCAATGACCGATTAATTCGGATTAATGAAATAAAAAATCCATCAAACGTAACGGTATGGGTGATTTCTCGAAAAAAAAGAAAAAAGAAAAAAGAAAAGAAGGAACACGAATGTAAAATCATTACTTATGTCAAGACAATCAACCCTGTTGCCCTTAGAAATCAAGCTTTCCAATTCCTATTGCTGTGTCTCGTATGCAAAATTTTGATAAATAGCAACTTGTTATGATAATACAATATATTCTTGAAATCTTGTATGCTACCTTTGTCACATTTTTTATTTTATCCATAGCATTCTCTTGGCCGTGCGTTTTTTACAAATCTTGTTATCTTGATCTACTCCATAGCTATTTCTTAAATGTTTTCTTGTGTATCTTGCTCAATTATTGCTTCGCTTGCTACCTTTTTTCTTTCTTCATAGGATCATGAGATGAAAATATAACATCTTTTTTATGGTTCACTACATAATGTGTTGGACTGTTTAGTATTGCTAAAGTGTTGTTGTATGAAATAGGAAGAACGAGTGGTGTGTTTATGTTAGTACCTACGGATTGGAAAAGAATGTGAAGAATAATATAAGGTGCTTATGGTTGATTGAATGTGTAGCATCTATCTTATGTGATCTCTTATTCAAAAAGTCTAATACAAGTGTTGTTCTTAACTTTCAACAATAGAGATTAGGCTTAGAGAGAACCTAGTGATTGCCTTAAGTGGTCTGCAAAACAAACGGAGTGAGAAAAATGATCAAAGGTCATCTGGTAAGACTGTTCCTATACTCAAGTTAGTATTTAAGTAGCTACAGTGAGCAAGAGCCTAAGTGTATAGGTGTGATATTAGGAGGCTTCATCTTCTATTTATGGAGGATAATGTTGAATTTAATTAGCAAAGTGCATCTTCATGATCCAAGAATCCTAGGACATAGCTAGAGATGGTTGGTAGTTGCCTTTTATGACAATCATTCCCACGTAGAGATGTAAGAGCTTCATGGACCAAGCATGACTAACTTAGGCTAAAGGGCTCAAGTCTCGAATGTTTCTAATGTCTTCATCCTAGCCTAGTTCAAATCTTAGTAGACCCATCAGAATAGGTCAAGAAGGATCTCGTGCCACTAGGTCTAGCATGACACATATCCTATTAGGGACATCTAAGTTTCCTAGAGCCGGGCAATTATGAAAGGAGATTAGGTTATGCCAAAGAAGCTTAGTAGGGACAAAAGGAGGTTGGATTGGGTTCAAAGAGCTTGGCCATCTCTCAAACAGGTTAGATTGGGCTTAGAAGTTTATGTCTAAAATAGCTTATCAACACTAGGCATGATTACTTCAACAATCTTGTCCCATGAATCCAATTGAATTGATGGTTACGATGCATTCAATCATGTTGTTTTAAAGCTTTATCTCTCATAGCAAATGATATAGTTGAATGAATTGCTCTCTTCTATTTTATTAAAATTAAAAAATGATTCAACTTTGAGCATTCATGTTAACAAATCATGATAGAACTTGCCCCTATAGGTTTTTTTTTTTTTTAAGTCCACTAACTAGTACAACTTGCTTGTAACCTCTTTTACATCCTTAAGATTAATATAGGGGCTTTTACATTGGATAAGTTGCAAATCTCATAAATTGCCCACCTGAAACTTATATATTATGCTATGTCATTATCATCAAAATCAAAATTATAAACGCTTAGTGTCTAATAGATCTAATTATGGTATCTTTCAAATTTGAATTTTCATATTAACTTATTTATGATCCTCAAAGCATATGTAGATATTAAATATATATTATTTGTTTTCTTATTAGGCTCGAATTTTCCATCATGTTATTTTTTAAGTCTTAAAAGCCAAATTGAAATCTTTTAAGGCTTCAAAACCTATCTCAAAACCCTATAGGGAATTACTATTCATGGTATTTATCGGGTTAGTGAGTTAGGTACCCTATAATGACTCATCTAGTAGAATCCCTAAGTTTATACAATAAGATTGTTTATAATAGTCTTAATATCTTTTTTTCCTATCTAATTTTTGCTAACTAATTTTTCTTCCTAGATACAATATCTAACTAATTTCTTAATTGAGTTGTTAAAATTGACAGTCAAATATACGATTTTACGTGTTTATGATTTTATGACCCTTTTTTTAGTTAAAATGAATATAAAATCCTTTCGGTATACATATTTGGTAGAATTATATATTTTGATATATAACTTTACAAGTTTACGATTTTATCGATTTTGTACGATTTTATATGATTCTATTGATTCTATACATTTAAAGTAACAATAGAATCGTAATTTTGGCAACCATATCTAGTAATCATAACAATCTCCCTAAAATTAACAATTAAATAAGTATTTACTTTAATAAATGCAAAACATTAAATTATGGAACTAAACAAAGGAAAGCTTCTCTAATATATAGACATGCACCATCCTTACTAAGCTATATGTGCCCACATTCCCTCCACAGCAATAAAAGCAATCTTGATCTCTTCTAACTTGTGCAACTTTTCCCTACATGCACAATAGTTCATGAACCAAAGTATCGAATATACTTTAAATCTCCAGTTACACTGAGTATTTTCTCTCTAGTATTTTTGGTTCATGTAATTTTTGCCCAAAATTTGGTTTAGTTATGTTGGTATCAACATGATCCTCTAATTAAACATCTAACTATTGAAATAATGATAATGACTTGTTTACTTAGAGGTAACAAAAAGGAAATAGAATAATTATTTTTAAAAAACTTCCTATTTACTTGTTTACTTGAGATTTTGTCCAGTATTCTTAATTGGCGATGGTTGATATCACAGGTATGACTCTTGAGTAAACCCTTAGTGATCCAATAGATGGGTATGGTGGTAAATCTACAAAAAGCCCTTAATGGCACAGCTAGTGAAGACTTTTCGACACTTAAGTTAGTAGGAAGAGTATTAGAGTTTTGGTGAATGAAAGTATAAGTAAATGAGAGAGTTCCTAAGAGTGTCTAAAGATCCCTTACCTAGTGACCTTTCTCCTATTTATAGATTAAGGGATCTGATTTGCTCAGACACGTGGCACTAGGGGATTAGCTAGCATGAAATCCAAAGAGGTGGTGTGATCAGTATGAGAAAGGGCTTCTACTCTTTTTACCAGTTAGTGGAGACTTAGGGGTAGACCTGTCACATCGCTAAAAGGTGACTACCCTAGCTTAGCAACTAGGTTGTAGGCTATGTGTCAAGCGATCATTCAACGTTTAATGGTGAGAGAGAAAGAGACGAGGCGAGGAGAGGAGGGTAAGTTTAGTTGCATTAGCCGATGAGTTCCCCAAAAACCATGCTCGAAAAGGGATGTGAGCTCTTCTCTTGTGATTGGAGAGTAGGGATGGAGGATCTTTGAAAGTGTTCTCCTAAAGTATGCAGGGTAAGGCCTGAGTAAGGCAGGCAGGGCTGGGGTATGGACTAAGCTATTCTTTATTCGAGATGGGGAGACCCTGGTGTCGCACCTACCAAGCTCTTTTGGTGGGCTGAGGCCTCTAGAGCCTCAAGCCAAAATCCGACCATCAACACTTACCCCCTCTCTGGCCCTTTACTCTACTCTCCTTAGCATTAGAGTAGTAAGGAAGATATAGGAAACTTAGGCCTAGGAGGTCAAAGCTTCCGTTAGATGCGTAGTGGAAGGTGAACACAAGTGACCCGGGGTACTAAGAGGAGTACTATAGATAACCTTCTAGATGCGACTTTTGACATAATTACTATGAGTAGTTTTTTGTAATGTTTAAAGACAGTGGTAGCACTTAGAAGGACGTATAGTATGCATGCTTATTAATGCACCTTGGGAATTGTCATAATCAAAAGTTAGTAAGGGCATTTATGGTGACCCTTCACTAATACCTTCCCTTGACCATGGGATAGGTTAGTAGTAACATATGGACGGACGTGATTTCTTTCCTTGTTGACTATATAAAGGCTCAATGGGGGGACCATCCTCTCTATCCTCATTTTCTAACTACATTTTCTTACAAATCCTTCTAAGAATTTCATAGTGTAATAGAGCTTCCTTCATCTCTATTAGGCTTACGACGAATGAGGGAGCCTAGGTAAAACATATTGCGTAGGAGAACATATAAACTCCAGACTTACCTTCATAGTGTACCCCTTGAGTATTGATTGAGGGATATAGTGGGTTACCTGATGTTTGAGGGTAGTGTTACTCCCCGAAGTAGCAAAGTCGCAACAATCCCATCGTGTGAACTAACTTAAGATAGTAGCTAAGCTCATAGCCACCATAGTAGATGTGATTTACACAAAGTGTCCATGACTACCCACTTTCAAGTGAATAATTCATATGAAAATATTAATAGAATACAGAACTTTAAAACATATTTATTTAGATATATAATGACTTTAACATCCTATAAGATATTTACACATCATAATAGTTTAAGATAAGTAAAATTTACTCAGTCATGTTCATATAACTAAGAGTTATTAGCAAAATTCTCAAAACCTTATTGTTCACCCAGTTTAAGTCATCACTCCCCCAAAATTCTTCAAAAGGAACTAACCTCTAGATAGTTATAATGCGATATTTCAATTAGTACCCACAAAAAGACCTATAAGGATATGAGCAACCAACAGCTTAATAAGTAGAGATAGAGACATAAAACTATACAACAAATGCAAGCAAGATTCTCATACAATTAACTACAGGCAATGCAACATACAAATGCCATCACACAACGTTGTCTTGTTTATTATGAAATTAGAGAAATTTTACCTACTCTAATGTGAATTTGATGAGTTTTAGTATAAATACAACAGCTCACAACCAAACTTAGGTTTATATAATGGAGACATCGCTCCTCTCATGACTATCCTTCAAACCATCGCCTTAAATCTTATCGCAATCTTCTCTCTTGTCACTTAGTTCGACTAAAGACGAAGAATGGACCATTATACTATAGCATTATCCCTTTCAAAGGTATCGATATTTGGTTAGAGAATTCTAATTGTCCCCTAAAGGGCTACAATACATGACCAATTGAGGTGTTTAGGTCAAATATAATTAAGTTTAGTTTAGGGTGAACAAACAATTTCACTCAACACAAACAATTGCAAACCACTACAACAAAACATCAGTATGTAACCAAATTTAAAGACACACAAGCATACGTACTAATAACTAGTTACAAGCATAACCAAATAAAATCTTAAGCTTTCGAGTACCACAACATAGTACCCTAATATATAGTAATGTATTGATGTTAACTTACCTAAAGTCTTCGACTTGTTCGCTAAAATCTGATGTGAGTCGTATTGTCATCGCTCACTCTTATAATATAGATATCATTTTAGTATTTATACTCTTATTACATATAAGTTTCAAATCATTATTTTTAGTTTAAAATTATAATTTTACTCAGTTGTTTAGGTTCTACATTGCTTATAATCAAGCTAATTCTAAACTAGTTTCTGATTTAGTTTCTGAATCAGTTCTTAAATTAAGTTCGAATTCAGTTTTTTGTTACAATTCTTTATACAGTAAACCCTATGAACTCCCCTTGATCCAATACATGAAGTTCATCAAACTATATTTTAGGTATACCAACTCTATTATTTAGCTGCTAATCAGTATTCTAGTTTATTCAATACACCTTACTCTTAATTTAACTTCTGAATTTGCTCATGATAGGAGAATACCCTACACTTTTAACATAATTTCCTAAATTTATGATTCTAACCAAATTTGTACTATATTATTATTGTCATAATATTATCAATTTATTCTACTATATTTCATCCACTTAATTTCCTATTTTCATATATTATTCATTATCACATAATTTACACATATTATACACATCTAGCATTTCCAACACTATAAATTCCATCTCCCATCATCAATTAATATTTCAAGATGTCCAAATACACCCTAAGTTAGAATTTACATTAATTTATCAATAAGTTACTAAACAACCCTAAAAATTTTACCTTTTATTAAGATTTTAAGACCTAAAAATTAAACGAAAATTTGGAAAATATTTTTAGGAAAAACACTTCATAGAAATGTAATAGATACCCTAAATAGTACATAAAAAAAAATTTGGGTTCAAACTACATCAACAAGGCTATTGAAAACAAAAAGCGAAAATCAGTTTGAGTTTAATGATTTCTTGAGGGGCAATATATCCTAGGACTTAATTCTATCAAAATAATATTTTTCCCTAAAGCTATATATAAAAATATTTTAGAATACCAACTTTCACAATTTCCAAAGTAAATTTGGTATTTTTAACAAATTTGACAAAATTAGACCACAATTTTGGTTCACCAGAAAAATAAGCTTATAGCCACCTTTGGCTGCCTAATGGTTGTCGACCTAACTAAGCATGGGGGTTGCTCCTTAGGTGGTGGTTTGGCATAAGTTTCCCTTTAAAGCCTTAATTGCACCATATTTTTGTGTAATTTTCTGAAAATACTCTCTCTTCTCTTTCAATCTTATCTCTATTTTTTTTTTTTGTAAACTAAACTGACCAAAATAAATTATGATGAGGGTTGTCTTAATTTATAAAGGGGTTTGAGTAATTTTCTTGAATTTTCCATGCTTTGTGTCACATTCTCTTTATTGCCTTTTCACTTTTAGGTGTCTAAATCCTTTTTTTTTTTTCTAATCTTAATCTCTTACTTGCCATGCCTCAAATCCAAATTTTTCCTCACAAGCCTCATATTTTTCTTAATTTTTATTAATTTTCTTTAATTAATTTAGTGTTATTTTAGTAAATATTATTTATGTTAAGTAATTTTGAATATTTTTACCTACACATAATACATATATAGTACAAATAAATACTTCTAAATATCATTTAAGTTATTTCATGATTTTTAGTATCATATATTTTATTTCTAGTGATTCATTAATTATCGGAACTCTCGATAAATAATGAGTAATATGCATATAACTTAATAATTTAATATTTAATCATTTTATTAATTTATTTTCCTAAATCTAAATTTACAAGGTCATTTTTATTAATATTTTTTAACTTTATCGTAAAATTGGCTCAATCGAACAATTTACATAATCGCTCTACATTTTACATACTGAACCCAAAACACCCGATTGCAAGGCTTATAGGTAACCCTTAGGTATTGATTGAGGCGTATTCGTGAACCCTTTGGTTCCTTGTTAGGTGCTCCAGTGTTCATCCTCCAATCATCGTGGTACTAGCACCATGGATACTTAGTCTATATAATATATGCTCAGGTACTGCTTGTTGTCCCTAGTATTTCTAGTATTGAGATGGGATTCCCCCATAGCTCGAGAATGCTCGGCCTAAATCAACTTTACTACTTGTAAGGATGGCCTAAGCCTCAAGAATATGGTAGTCTACACAAGTTTACGTGTTCTCTCAAGCTTGTTTCATAGTAGCCACTACATGCACTTTTGAGTGCTCGGGTAGCTTCCATTGGACTCGGGTCTTCTATAAGGGTTCTTAGTTGAGTCTTTCAAATAGATTAAGCTCTTCCAATCATCCTAATGAGCTAGAGGGAGTCCTTAAATCTGCTAATATTGACCTGGTAGTCAGGCCTAATGTAAGAAGAGCTTGTTGCCACATCTTGTTGGATGAGAGGGAGTCTAGGCCCGATAATGACTATGGTAGTAGATAAGTGATGTCTGATTTTCCCAAAGACTATGGCCATCATCTCAAGCACCTAGGGTCAGTCATGGTTCCCCTGGGTAGATTAGTAAGTAAGTTTGAAGTTACGAATTGATCAATCCAAGTAAGAGCCCTTGTTACGTAGTTTGGTTACGGTTTACGAGCATACTAGGTCGAGCAAAGACCCTCTCATAAGGCTAGGTTAAAGCTACAAACTTAGAGATAAGCATTTGACACTAAGAAATAGACTAAGAAGGCTTCAAGCCACTCTAATGTAATTTTGTTTTTACTTTCTTCTTTTTGCTGACTTGTAGTTGGGACTAGTATGCCAGCCCCTAAGCCTTGTAAATGCTCTGGAATCATTAATGAAATGAGGTTTTAACATGTGCTCATCTCTCTCTTCCTTTGTTTCTTTCTTATTCAGCTCGTTCCTATGCATTTTAGTCTTCATAGGATTGCACTACATTGTTTATGAGTACTCATAATTGTAGCCAAACACTTGGAGGGCTCTTGAGAGCTCATGGGCCGAGTGTTTGAGCTTTAGTGACCCCGAGCTACCAAAAACTTCGAGTGTGCTTAAGGACTTCATCATTATTTGCTTCCTAATTGGATGTGACTATTGGTGTGACCAATGTGACTATTAGAGTGCTTGAAGTCCTTAAGGGGTGTGCTCCATTAATGTGACGCATATGGATGCTTAGCTAGCAATCCGCTCACTAAACAATCTCTGGCCTAATTGTTGTATGAAGTCGACCACGATGGCTGTTAACAAAGTGATGCTTTACATGACCTTGGCAAATTAGATAAGGGACACGAAGGTTAGTCCATTCCTTACTTACTATTGTCATTCTATCAATATTCTATTAGAACATTTTCCTCACTTTCTTGCACTTTCTAGTTCTTTCTTTTTCTTTCCTTATGTTAAGTTTTTAAGAATGGCTCATCAACCACAACAATCATGAAGGAAGAGTTTTGCAAATGAGGTTTCCATAAACGAGGATCATAAGGATAAGCCCGTCCCCACTCCTCCTCAATAGACAATGGTTAGGATTGGCGACTTAGATAGGAGCTTCACATGAGCAGTAAAGAGGGCATATGCAAAGGAGAGGTTGTACTGTAAGTATGCACCCAAGGAGAAGGAGAACAAGATTGTAAGGCTATTGCCAACCAAGAAGGTAATGGGATTATTACTGAGGTTGAGTATATGCATAAGGAGGATTAGTAGCATAGGGTTTATCGAGAGGTCAGCTAAAAAACTGATACTTAGGAGGTG
This sequence comes from Lumnitzera racemosa, assembly GCA_024138005.1. NCBI lineage: Eukaryota > Viridiplantae > Streptophyta > Magnoliopsida > Myrtales > Combretaceae > Lumnitzera > Lumnitzera racemosa. The sequence goes on along the minus strand of JAMXBC010000006.1, from coordinate 96,851,058 downwards.
ATGAGGCCCAAGAAGGATGATCAAGCATGCGGCTATAGGGATTATAGGTGTTCATTTTGCATATATTAGAGGGCAATAAACATGTGGTTCCATTTTCCCTTTACTAAGTTTCAATTAGACGTATTCAATTACTTCCATGTGTAGTTGGGTTCTCCTCATCCCAACACCTAGTAGGTATAACTGGCCTATAAGGTCATGTTTATATTTCATATGAGGCTTATAGCTTAGCTGTTTATATACTTCTTTCATTTGAAGGCTAATCCTAGGGGTCAGGTGTACTGCTTGAGATGAGGAGTACACATAAAGCTGTTTGATAGCTATAAGTCCAAGATAGAGGATTGGAAGTACTGGTTCTTCTTGGTAAGGTTGGTTCATGAGTTGAACTTTCCCATAGAGTGGGCCAAGCCCATTATGTACTTCCAAGAAGAGGACAATGATGCCAAGGAGTGAATCCTTGATGTGGCTCAATAGAAGGATGAGAGGTTCAATGTGGTCAAAACTGTAGAGCTGTCCTTAAAAGGGGAAATGTTGTGGCTGGGAAGTGTATCTAAGGGTTCACCACTATCAGTTGTTTAGGGGGTGGGGGGTAAGGGTGGAGAACTTGGGGCTACTCTCCTTGGCAAGTATTTTGTTTAATGTTTGCAATTTGTTTTAATTACTAACTCCAATGTTTTGTTCATAGCATATAATTTGTCGGATAGCACCTTCAAGGAGCAAATGATGGCGATTCAAGGGCAAAGGGCCAGGAAAAGGGGAAGAGACCTAAAAAGGGGTAAGATGTAACTCTCACTGCGATGAGAAGTAAGAAATCTGCACCAACTAAGAAAAATGGAAAGAAGCCCATGGGTAAGGGGTCGAAAGGTATCCTAACCACTATGCCTCTAAATGCAGTTGTTGAGTAGCAAGTAGCTGCTATTATTTTGGATGTGGTGGATACGCCCAAGTAAGATGAGCAATAATTAGGTGGTGGTGATAGGGAGTTACGTAAGTAGAAGGTACATGAGCAAGAGGTGCCTAGTAAGTTGTGACTAAAGAGGGGGTACACAAGCCGAAGGCACATGAGCAAGCTACATCTAATTATGGGGTTGAGGAGACTTATCTTTTATCAGGTAGTATAAGAAGAGCCTTCAAAGGGGAGGACTATTAGGGAGAGGTGATGCATACCACAGCCAAGAACAGATAAGGTTGGTTGTTAGGATGGCTCTAAGCTTGTTGAAAGCTCAAAAATGGGTAATAAGGAAACGCGTGAATGAACGAAAATGAATGAAAAGTAAGAAAACCCACGAACAACTTTAAAGGATATGGCGCACCAATAGAACTTTCAAAGATTCATGACTCAACTCAATATGCTATACAAGTTAGTCTGGTGAGATTACTCGCTACCTAGTCTTGCTTAATGTTACACCCCGAAGTCATAAAGTCACAACAGTCTCATTGTGTAAATCATTCTATGATAGTAATTGGCCTTACAGTACCTACCATGGAAATGATTTATACAAGGCGTCGACGACTCCTCACTTTGAAGTAAATAGTCCAATTAAGTATTTAGCTAAAATTACATTAATTATCACAAATTTTTAATTAACATACATAATTATATGTAAGTCCATAGAACTTCCCAAGAAACTTTACATAAACATAATAGTTTACTAATTTATATAATGATTATCAGTCTTTCATTCTTAAACTATAAAGGACACTCTAGCTATACATCTACTACTAAGCAAATTGATCCTCACACCCCAGGCTTCAAAAGATCTAACCTCTAGATAATTATAAGGCGACATAATACTTGAGTATTAAGAAATCAAGACTTGCAAAAGGATCTATAAGGATATGAGCAACTTTAGTTCAGTATGTTGAATTGGAGATCATGAATGTATACAAACACAAACAAGATTATCAAGCAATTATTTTTATGCAATTCAACAAGCAAGTGTCATCACATAACGTAGTCCGATCCGTCACGAAATCAAAGAAATCTCACCCGTTCTAATCTGGGTTGAGGAGTTTTCATGTTATGCAACAGCTCATAACCAACCCAGGTTTGTGCAATGGAGACACAGCTCCTCCTAAGACTATCCTTCAAACCAATGCCCTCATCCTCACTACGACCTCCTCTCCTGTCACTTAGTTCGGTTAAGAATGAAAAAAAAGACTAATTGTTATCTAGGGCGATCTTTATTAAAGGGTCGGTGTTTGGTTGGAGAATCCTAATGATCCCCTAACGGGTTGCAATGCATGACAATTTAGGTCATTAGAGTCAATTAAGATTAAATTTCATTTAAGGTGTTCACTCAATTTCGCACCAATACAGTCATAATATAAAATCAATCACATTACAAATTTCAACACGAATTCAAATACATTAAACACATTCATAAACTACTTACAATTACAACCATACACAATCTTAAGTCTCTGAGTAATATAAGATAGTACTCTAATACAATAAATAATAACCCAACTTAGGTAGAATTTCTCAGTCGCCTAATCACTTAATTGCAAGCCGGTTTGTCTCTGGATATCCTATAATATAAATAGGTTTTTTTAGTACTTAAACTTTAATGATTCATATTCTAAGTTATAATTTAACTCATTTTTTCACGTATTCCTATTATTTACTAATGATTTATTTTACTTTATTTCGGGGTTCGGTTTCTAAATTAGATTTTAGTTTTGATTATGGAATCTTAAATATGCTCGAATTCTAATGTGAAATTAATCACATTAAGTTTGAGTATTCTAATATTATATTGGGTTTTAATTTAGTGTTCTAAACTATTCGGTACACGCTAATCCTAATTGGGGTACCAGATTTTTCTTAATGTGAGAAAATCTTACATTTTTTATACAATTACCTAAAATTAAATTTTATTTCAGATTTATTATATACTGATCATTATTATTATATCATCTAAATAAACCTAATTTTTCATATTTATTAAATTTCCAATTTTACATATTCCTAATTTCCTACAATTACCACATAATTCCTTCATTAATTATACTTAATACTCCAAAGGCTAGGATTAGGTTTTCACATCAGAAATTAACATCCCTAACCATCTAATTACTATCTAAATTGGTAATTAATGACTTAATCACGTAATTAACCCAAAATTACCTAATTTTTCTATCATTTTAGGGCTAAAAATTTACTTAAAAATTTCGAAAATTAAATTTAAAAAAATGACTTCATAGCACTATTCTATATCACTTAAGCATTCAATAGAAAAAATTTGAGCTTCAAACTACACTCCTAAGCCTATTTATTTATAATCCTAATCATGCTTGGTTTTGCTTAATTTCTTAAAAACCCTATATTTTCAGACGTGATTACACTTAATCACTATTTTCCCCTAAATCTACATATAATAAAACCTCAGAATAATAAATTTTACAATTTTATAGCCAAAATAAATAATTTTAAGAAATTATACAAAATTAGAGCAGATGAGAGACTTACCTGGTCTAATAACTTTTGGCCTTCCAACACCAGTCCAGGTATGTCGGCTGGTCCAAGCGGTGGGTCTAGAGTGGGGTGGTGGTGGTGGCTCGGTCCTACGTAGTGGTGGTGTGTGGGTTTGGTTCGCTAGCTCCCACTGCACAAATTTCCTTATTTTTTTCTAACCTTAATTTTTCTCTTCCAATTTCGATGCTCTCTATTTTTTTCTGATTTCTAACTATCTAAAGGAGCTTTGTAATTTTTTTCCCTATTTATAGAGCTTTGTGGTAATTATTGTGCATTTAATTGGACAAGATATTGCTCAAATCCCTTAATTTTTGCCTTTTGTATTACTTGATTTTGATTGGTTAATCTTCTTTCTTCACTTCCTGACTTGCCACGACTAAATCCACATCATTCCTAATTCCTTTGATTTTTTCTTAATTAATTAATAATTTTATTTAATTATTTAATAAGTTTTTAGACAATTTAAGTAATTTCGCATATTTTTATCTATACGTAACATATGATCATTCCTAATTATTATTTAGGTCATTTTATGATTTTTAGTATACATATAATCTATTTCTAGTAATTTATTAGTTATTAAATTACACTTTTCGCCTTTTCGATAATTAACAATTATTATACTTAAAATTTAAAAATTTTATAGTCTCTTATTTTATTACTTATTTTCTAAAATTTAAGTTTATGGGGTCATTTTTACTAATATTTCTATCCTTAGTTTATAATTTGGGTTTTATCGGATCCTTTAATCGATCACCCTAAACTTTGTATTCTAAGTTCAATCTTACGGTCATTTGGCTTAACTTTAGAGCTTACACTTAAGAGTTACAATAAAAGTGAAAGGAAAGTAAACAAATAATGTCTACAAGAGGAAATATATCCAGTGTATTAATGATAATTTGAATGTTGTGGCTATAAGTACAAAGGGAATTTATATCTAAGAGGTTAAGGCAACTTGCCTAAAAAGGAAAAGTAAAAAATAGTATTGTTCCAAAGAAGTAATGTACAAAGAATACAAAGGATAAAAAGGAATATTCAAGAAAAATAATGATTAGTGTAGTAGATTCTACACGTAATCCTGTACATGAGGTAAAGATGCAATAGCGATGCCATTGGAGAATGCAAACAAAAAAATACAAGATGATTAGGTGTTCAAGCAGGGGTACTGAGCAAGCATGGGCTCGTCCAGGCAGGAGTGATTAAGGATTAGTCTAAAGCAGATCTCTTGGTCTTACGGTAAGAGTGATGCCGAGCAAGTGTTTAGCCCAAACATGATTGAGTAGGGGTGCAAGGTTTGGCTGCTATATAGGCCTTCTTCAAGTTGGCACGCAACTTTTAAGAGGTGGATAGTCATACAACTCAACATATAGAGTTGATCGGCAGCAAGAAGAAACTCAGCTTTAGCAGAAGTCAGCTAGAATAGGAGGATTCACCTCATTAGTCCCTTTATCCCTTAGGCTTGGCTACGGGTTAAAGGCTTAATAGCTAGATTCATATCATTCCTTTAGGGTTGATTTGGATTTGGGATTAAATCTGACTGGTCTTCGCTTAGTTCTCCTTCAGTGTGATATGGACTGAGGTCAGCAATATTAAAAGTGTCAAAAACTCCATAATTTGTAAGCATCTCTAACTTTTAGGCATTGTCACACTTCTAGAGTATTCTAAAGGGTCCCTTAGCCCTTATAGATAGCTTGTTCCTTCTCTTACTCAGAAACCTTTCCTCACTCAAGTGTAGGCACACCAAGTCTCCAGATTAGAATTATTTAATGGTCCTATCCTTAGCCTTCTCTTGCATTTTTCTGGCAAGTTAGTTGATCTACCAAGTAGCTTTGTTGTAAATATGTTGAAGCAATTGTGCTCAAGCTCTCGTGTCAAGGTTTTCTTGTTCAGATATAGGCATAAGGGTATGATCGAGGGTCAACTAAAGATTAAATCTATAGACAACTTCAAAGGGGATCAATTTGGTGGTATCATGAATTGTTCGGTTGTAAGCAAATTTAACCACTGGCAAATAGACATCCTAATCAACTAAGTTTTTGCCCATTGTAGCTTGAAGTAGCGATCCGAAAGAATGATTTATTACCTTTATTTGGCCATCCGTTGGGGGTAATAAGAAGTATTGAATAGCAGTTTGGTCTCAATCTATCACCATTGAGTTCTCCAAAAATGGCTTAAGAACTTTGGATCTTTGTCTAATACTACACTTCTTGATACACCGTGTAATCGAACAATTTCCTACAAGAAAATAAAAACAATAGCCGAAACATCATTAGTACAGTAGTATGCCATTCTACTGAACCTATCCATGACAACCATTACAAAATCTTTGCCTTGGGTAGTTTATGGTAATCCGAGAACAAAGTCTATACTCAACTAAGTCCATGGTCTTATTAAAACAGGCAAAAGTATTGCTTTCCCTTACTTAGCTCGGCATTTAGCCCTCTTGCACACGACACAGCCTTCAACAACTTGGTGCACATCTTGCCTCATCCTCAACCAGAAGAAACGCCCAATCAAAAGCTCATACATCCTTCTCTTCCCAAAATATCCAAATAGTGCTCCGTTGTAGGCTTCCCTAATTAGCAACTCCCTTAATGAACAAGTCAACATGTACAATTTTCTGTCTTGTAACACGTATTCGTCTTTCATATGATATTCGTCTACTATCTTTCCATCGACACAATGCGCAAGTATGGGTCTTGATAACTCTTATTTTAAATACATTTCACATGGTGATTTTATAGTATTTCCCTTACATGTTTGTTTTTTTTTTTTAAAGAAATTGATACTTAATTGAGTAAAATTTTGATATCAAGATTTGAACGCATTTTTGGATTGAAAATGAAGAAAAGAAATCAAGTTTTACTCAATTTGGAGTTCAAATGAATGAGTTATGAAGTTTTGAAGTTACATAAACAATAAGAGAAAGTGACAATTTTTGGTTAGAAAGTTACATAGTCCGGGACACAACTATGTCCCCAGGCTATGTCTATGTAGGAAAATTTTTTATGCCAAGGTCAGTAAGTTACACAACCTGGGGACACAACCGTATCCTAGGCTATATCTGGTGACGAAAGAAAAAAACTTCACAATACATTATAAAATGACTTATGAGGGTTTTGCACATAACTTTAGACATTCAAAAGAGAAGAGACTTGAAGAAAATGAGGAGTAAAAGGTGAAAGCAACACCCAACTTCAAGATTGAAGCGATTTTTCATCAAAACAAAAGGGGGTTTTCATGTTTTATTTCTTGATTTTGTTGCAATTAGTTTTTAGTTTCATCATGATAATTTAAGATTATGGTATTTAGGATTGTGGAACCTAGGGTTTTATATGACTATTAGATTTATTAATAATTTTTAATAAAGTTTCTATCTTTCTTGATTCAATTATGTGTTTTAATTGTTAATTGATATTTCTAGGGTATCAATTAATGATATTATGCATGATGATTGAGAAATCACATGAATAATGGGATCTTGACATAATTAGAGAGAATTGCATGTGTACTTAGAGATAAGATACATGATTCTTACGGAAAGTTATTCTTTTGTGTAGGAATTCATTATATATTAATGCGATTCTAAATTATATTACTAAGTAAAGAGATTTCGATAAATAATTTAGAATTAAGGTTAATATGCTTGAGAAATGTGTTAACTTTAATTGTGAATCCCCCCGATTAAGAATAATAGAGATGGAATTAGATAGATTTTTAGCAGTTACTGGTTAAATACTAGGGGAAATAATTCCTAAATATGTTATTTGCCTTCTTGAAATCATTCTTAATTTTATCGCTTCCTAAATTACTTAGTCAAGTCTCATAGTTAGATTAGTTTATTAATTTTAGTATTTTTAATTCATTCAACCCATCACAATTTTCCGGTTAGATAATAAAGTTAAGGTTAGTATTAGTATTTGAGGTCTCTGAGGGATCGACTTGGACTCACATCTGCTACATTAAAATTGATAGGTGCACTTGCCTTGTATCAGGTCCGAAATGTAGATCCCTAGAGTATTTTTCCTTAATGCTCACAAACCCAAACAATCTAGTCTGCAGTTCAGTTAAGAGCACATGTCTTCTCAAAAAAGCATCTACAACTACGTTGCTCTTTCCTTGCTTGTATTTTATTACAAAATTAAATCCTTCAAGGAATTTGACCTACCTCACCTACCGCTTTGACAACTTTATCTAATTTTGACGATACCTTAGAGACTCATGGTCAGTATAGATGACACTCTCTCGACAATAGATAATGTTGCTATACTTGCAATGCTCGGATAAGCTCCAATAGTTCTTTGTCATATACAAATTAGTTTAGTTGAGATCCCTTGAGCTTCTCACTATGGTAGGCAATTAGTCGGCCTTCCTACATTAGGGAAACACTCCCAATGCCTGACGCATCACATGTTAACTCAAATATTTTCTTGAAGTCAAGTAAAACTAGTACAGGGGCGAAGGTTAACCTTTCCTTCACCTCGACAAAACTTGTCTCCTCTTTTTCTCCCCACCTGAAGTCGGTGTTCTTCTTCGTCAACTCAGTAAGGGGTATGGCGAGGGTATTGAAATTCCTTATAAATCTTCTGTAGAAGAAAGTCAATCCATGGAAACTCCCCACCTTGACACACGTAACAGGAGTTGGCCACTCGACGATTACTCGAATCTTTTCTTCGTTCATTTGTAAGCTTCCTCCATTTACTACATAGCCTAAGAATACTACTTCCTCGTAGCAAAAGCAACATTTCTTAAGGTTGTCAAATAATCTCTCAATATAAAGGACATTTAATACAGTATGGAGATGTTCATAGTAACTCAGCATGTCAGCCTTATATACTAGGATGTTGTCAAAGTACACCACGACACACTTCCCCACTAAATTTCTTAGTATATGGTTCATCAATTGCATGAAAGTGTTCTTGGCATTTGATAAGCCAAATGGCATGACCATCTACTCATAGAGTCCATGTCGAGTTTTGAGCATAGTTTTCCACTCATCTACCGACCTCATGAGAATTTAATGATAGCTAGATTTCAAATCAATCTTACTAAAGATCTTAGCTCCACTCAATTCATCTAGCATGTCTTCCAACCTGGAGATAGGATATCGATATTTGATTGTTATCTTGTTCAGGGCTCGGCTGTCTACACACATCCTTTTTCGGTACTAAAAGTATCGAAACAGCATAAGGGATAAGACTTTCCATAACATACCCTCTCTCTAGTAGCTTATTGACTTATCATTGGAGCTCAAAAACCTATTCAGGACTTATTCTATAGGTTGGCTTATTCGACAGGGCGACTTCGAGTACTAAACCAATGCAATGTTCTATGCCTCAAATAGGGGGTAACCCCTTAGGTAACTGTTCCGGAAACAAATCGGCATATTTATCTAGCAACTCTCTTACTTCCAAGTGCAGTTCACCCCACTTCTTCAACTCTAATAAAGACCTGACCAACATGAGGGTTGACACATCGACTTAATGGCCTCTTAGAGTTCGACTCTATTCATCATTAGAGTCTTTTTCAATCTATGAGCAAGTTTTGTCTATAGTTTGTTAACTTGACTCGGTAGCATTGGGCTTAACGTAATCTTTCGTCCATCCTTCTCGAACACATACATATTCTTATATCCATCATGAATAACTCTTCTATTAAATAGCCATGGTTGGCCAAGCAACACATATGAAGCATACACGAGCAATACATTGCAAAGAATCTCGTCAGAGTAATTTCCTATTGTAATCAGCAGTAATACTTACCGTGTAACATGTAGTGCTCCCTTTTTACTCAACCAATGCAACTTGTACGGCCTCAAATGTACGATAGTCAACAACTTCAACTTTGTAATCATATTAACAAAGGCCACATTGGTACAACTACCATTATCCACAATGAGAGCACATACCTAATCATTCACCTTACAAGTGACATAGAACAAGTTCTCTCTTTACTCCTCTTCGCATGAGGGTTTCAAGTTCATTGCGCATTAAACAACCAAGATGAATTAATCCAAGTCCTTGGCAAAAACATCTTCTTCAATTAGTTCATTCTCCTAAGAAACTTCTTTTTTGGTAGTACTCTTCTCCTCAAGTTCCTCATCAATACTATTGTTGGTAGATTTTGGTAGTTGGAAATATCCTACAAAGAGAAAAGAAAGGCACTTGGTACTGAGGCCAGTTTAATGCAGCCACTCTGATGCCTAAGTTAATAAATATGAATAAGGAAAGTTAAGTGAGCAACTAGAGGTTTTAGATGCTCTTACAGCGTTTCTTTCTCGTATTGATAGGCGAATGTCATGTCTAAATTAACAGTTATTGGAATAACTATCAAGATACATGGAAGACTCTTGATTACACTCATTCCCTAAAACGTAAGGAGGGTAAGCAGTTATATAATATAACCGTACTAGTGATAACTGTTCTCACCATTTCCCTTGAATTCAAATTAAGAATGGATCTATGTCACTTGGTTAGATGCCAAGAATGTAAGTTACTTGGCTGCTTGGCAGTTGAATGGAGGAGTGAGCAAAACTTTGACTATCAACATTTGATAAGTTGAATGAACAAAAACTGACTATCAACATTTTCCCCCTAACTCCCGTGTTCAAGGATTTGACAAAGGAAGTAACATTTAATACAATAGAAGTCAACTGAGGAATAGTTCTTTAGATGCCGAGTATGGTGGGAAGGAAGACGGATCGTATCCTAAATGAAAAGTCACAATTTTCCTTTTCCCGCCTATCAAGAGAACAAAAGGCAGAAGGTTTAACATTTGTCACCTTAGCATCATTACGCCACAAGCCTAATAACTGTCAAAGACTTGACAACCATTGGATTTCTGTCTCAAAATATGTGTCAACAATCCGCACCATTATCTAACCAGCGCATCATTACCATTAGAAACACATTTGAAGTTACAAGGATAAACTATCCGTATTTAAGGGACTGTTCAAAATCAAAACAGATTTCTTAAGTTGCATCTAGAAGCTTTCAATTGCCTTTGAAGTCTTGTCTTTACTCTTTCTCAAATTTTGTGATATTCTTCATAATCAATCAGGTATGGTTCACAATGTAATTTTTCGACTTGTCCTCTTGAATTCCAAAGCAACAGAGACTGAAGCCACTACCCTCCCCCAAAGAAGGAGTGAGATGGCATGTTCCTTACGTAGTTTGGCCGATAACATGGTAGAGTGATGGGACAAACTCGCCCGAATCAATTCCCTTACAATAATTACCTACCTAGATGATAAGGAGGGAAGATCTGTAGCTAGGTATCTGTACAATAATATAGTTAATTTCTGTGATTCACTAGACGGGGCAGTCAATGCCACCGATAGGGTCCTTGTTTCGAAATACAAGGCATAGAATCTTAGGAAGCCGAGAGAAGAGGAAAGAGTGTGTTTTCTGAGGGAGTGTAAGTTCTACATCTACCTCAAATATCTTGATTTTGGACTGTGCTTCCCTTTTTTGGCATTCATCAAGCAGTTCTTTAATTATTTTCGACTCACGCTAAGTATGTTTTCACCAAATACATATCAACTTTTAGCAGCTTTCAAAATAATATGTGAAGAGGTTAAAGTTAGGGCTACACCTAAACTATTCCAGTACTTCTTTACAATTAGGAGGTAACCTAATGGTTGGCATTTTGCTGCTGCGAGGTATGGGCAAAAGTTCATGGATGAGTTAGAGTCTAAGATCCATAAGTGGTACGACAAATTTGTATCTATCATATCGAATGAAGAGTTGGATTTCTAGACTCAATGAACTGAGCCAATCCATGTAAAGAACATAGAGCTGATACCAAATGATGCTACTATGACAGAGAAGATTAAAGAAAGGAGAAAGAACAAAATGTTCTTCTAGTATGCTGAAAGAATAATAAGGTGTTATGAAAGCGAAGAGCTAATTTTTTTTGAGAAGGAAGGTATGCTAACGAGTAACCATCGTACCGAGTATTACTACAAGAGGAAAGCCATTATCGTAACTTGGGGGAAGAATTGTTGCTATTAAGCCTTGCTCGGTACAGAGTGTAAGTTCTTTTTTTTCACATTAATATTAATATGTTTACTTCATATTGTAAATATGGGTGTTGGTAAGGTGAACCTTACTAAACTATTGGCTCAAGCCAAGGCCAAGAAGTCAAAGGTTGACAAATGCGTAGCCTTTGTCACTACTACTCAATCAACTGCTATGAAGAAAGCAAGAAAGGAAGGTATGGTGAAGTAGAGGGCGACTCAAAAGAAGACCTCCTGACTAGCTAAAAAGTGAAAAGGGATCGAGAAGTCTGGGTTGGCTAAGGCTACACAAACTGAGGCACCTCCAGTTAAGAATGCTCCATTGGCTATAGAGCCAAAAAAGGGTAGCTAGACACCCAACCAAAAAATGAGGTTGAAATCACCATTGCTACCGAGGGGTCGTCATTGGTGGTAGAGGTAACGCTAAGTATTAATAAGAGATTTAAGAAAGAGCTTGCCGGCTAACCATCTGCCAAGAAGTCCAAAGAGTTGGATGAAAGGACAAAGGAGGTCATGCGCAACAAAGCTCCCAACATCAATAGTGTCGAATTCATCCCCAATACATAAGTTGGCGAGTACTTCGTCCCGTGTTGGAGCCACACCAATTTGCATACTAACTCATGCTTAGGCAATAGGATGAAATCTTTGGCCTTAATTGAAGGCATTATTCTTTCCAAGGACAAAGAGATCGCAAAGAAAGACGACAGGGTTGGCGGTTGTAATAAGGCCCATATCGCGGCCAAACTATATGATTAAGTACCTATAGCATCCTCTCAACTGCTGAAGTTGTTCAATTGCTAATACTACCATTTGTTTTTAGATAAGTAGCCACGTTCTGACGGCTTTGGATGAGACAGACAAAGAGATGAAGAAGGTAATGACAACAGTATTCGTGTATTCTGCTAGGTCATCTTTAAAATAGTCATCGTATTAAATGAAATTGTTGCAAAAAATCGAGGATGCATACAATGCATCTAAAGCCCAGACTGCTGTTGCTAAGAATGCAAGGATAAAGGCTAAGGTGGAGGCTAGAAAGTATCGGGACGAACTAGCTATCGAGAATTCGACCCATTCCTTGGTTGTCGATGAAGTCTCAAACCTTAAGGCTAAGGTTGAAGAGCAGTACGATGAATCTAAAGGCTTAAAAGAGGAGCTATAGAAGAAAAAGGAAGAGTGTTGGGGTCTAGGTTGAACTTTTGCATCATGAGTGAAGAGGAAAATAAGCTCAAGGTGTAAATCAAAAGTTGGAGACCAACAACACAAAGTTGCGAAGTTGTGTGGTCGAGTTGGAGGAGATTGTAAAGAGAAGACCCTCTATTGGAGAGGTACTAGATATTATCACTCCCAGTTAGTAATACAAGAGATTATTGCGAAAAAAGTTGTTAGAGGGGGTCCAGGCGACAAGAGAGGAAATCCTTAAGTTTCACCTCAATTACAATCTGTCCTGACTTGATTTCACTAACATCAACGACAAAGTTAAAGTTGTGACGAAGACAATGATGAATAATCAAGCACCAAGATTATTAAGAAGGGTAATAACAAAGCTTGTGCCAAAGATGTACGAGAAGACAAAGAGTATTTTTCAAAGGAAATCCCCTATGAGTGAAAGGAAAAATCAACCTACTCTAAGGCCTCAAGTGCTAAAAAAGAAGTATGCTCTGGCGAAGTTGTCAAACGCATGATTCTACGTAAAATCACTAGAGGATTAATAGAATCCAAATATAAAATTGAAACGTAAAAACGTAAATTTCTAAGTACTATGTAAAATAACTTTAAAAAATATAGAGATACTTATAATAGTTATTCGAAACAAGAAATACATGATGGAAATACAAAAATGAAGAGATTAAGTTCTTTTTTCATAGAAAATTTTTAATAATATATAATTAAACTTATACAGAAAAAGAACAAACAAAGTTAAAACTAAAATTTTTCCATTATTTTCTTTTTTAAAAAAGACAATAAACTAAAAAAAATCAAATATTTCAACTCATTTCAAATTACTAGTGGTATAAACTAAATTATATGATTTTTCTTGTAATATTTGCTATTAGAACTGAAACCTATGTGAAGCCTATGGACATAAAATAAGGGATTAAGAGAGATAAAAAAAAAGAAAAAAATAAAATAAGATAGGGAAGATGATATAATGCCTTGCCAGTTGATAGCTTATAAAAGTTTAGTTATATTTTTTTATTTTTTTAGCCCATTTAACTTAGATATATAGAATCGATGAACTCGCTAAAAAATATAAGTTTCTATAAAGTTTACATGTAAACTCAATTAAAAACGTAAGTTTCTATATGAAAACGATTTTATACATAAGTTAGCTTAGAAAGACTTCTTAATATTGTAATCTCGTAGAATCGTATGAGTATAATCGCGATTTTGACAACTATGTGCTCTGAGAGAACCCTAGCCTCCGATCCAAAAATTGCTTTTGCTCACTTTGAAAGTAGGTTGTAGGATTGTCTTGTCCTTGTTATTCTTTGCAAGTAGCTTTCTAAGCTAATTGGCTAAGTATTAGTAATCACTTCGTAATGAATGAAAAACACCTTCAGTATGTATAATTTTTTCTATTAATATACATGTTTTGCTTCACATGTTCTTATTCAACATATTTTATTTCACACGCTAAGTATTTCTCAGCATGTTTTACTTCACACACCAAATTATTTTAGCATGTTTTATTTCACATACCCAATTCTTTTGAAATGTTTTATTTCATACACCTTCCATGCATCTTTTATAGACATTTTCTATTAGCCATTTGAGACATAAGCTAGTCGTATTACTAGGCTATAGGATTAATTTATGAAGTTCATTAAACATGATAGGCTAGAACTTATGTCAATTCGTTTGTTATGCAATTTGAACTTATTAACTCGTTAATCATAAATCGATCAAGAAACAAAATAAGACTTCAAATATAATTCTCATAAACAAGTAGCTTGTCGCCTTTCAAATTAGTAGGCGCCGCCTTACAAAATAAGTGGACATGAATATCATTGAGGCAATTAATTGAAATAGAGTTTCAAATTCATGGCATTCCATGCTCAAGGGATGATTGATTCATCTAACATTTTTAGTTAACAAGCCCCCTCACCAACAACTTCCCTGATCCTAACGGGATCCTTCCAATTTGAACCAAGCTTTCCTTGACTTTTTCGCATACCAATTGCTTCCATCTTTTGGCAAACCAAATCCCTAGTTTGAAAAACCTTATGCTTTACAACCCTTACTCTTGTAATATCTCTAATTTCTTCAATCGTATCCAAATTTACTGTTAATCCAACTTGATTAACCATTACATCAAAATTCTGCGTTCTTATATTAGGTAGATCTAATTGCAAAATTGCTTCTGTATCGTATGCTAACAGGAAAGGGGGTTTCCCCTGTTGCGATTTTATGGGTAGTTCCGTACCTCTATAAGACATCCAGCAGCTCATTAGCCCATTTCCCCTTAACTTGTTTAACTTTCTTCCTCAAGCTGTGTAAGATGATCTTATTGATAGCTTCGACTAGTCCAATCATCTAAGGGTGTGCTACAAACATGTAATTCAAGCGAATGCCATATTTCTTGCAAAATGTTTGGAACTTGTTATTGTCAAACTGTAGGCCATTGTCCATGATTATCATAAAAGGAACTTTAAATCTTGATATTATGGAGTTAAAGACAAATGCCTCCACTTTCTATTCGGTAATCCTCGCAACTGCCTTAGCTTCTACCCATTTTGTCAAATAATCCACTTCAACAATGACGAATTATCGCAAGGCTATAAACTTCAGGAAGGGTTCGAGAATATCTAACTCCCACTAAACAAAAGGCTAAGGACTAGATAGGCAATATAGTTCAATTAAAGGTGCATAACTCGGTGCCTCATGCTTTTGTCACTATAGACAATGTCGAATAGTTGTCCTTGCGTCTTCTTTTATAGTTGGCCAATAATAGCCGAGTTGCAATGTGCAAACATACAATATTTGTGCTTTCATGTGGTTATTGCATATGCGAACATGTAATTCAAATAACACCCATTAGGTATCTCTTAGAGGAAGGCATGAAGATAGGGTTATGATATGCTGTATTTGTACAACTGATCATCTATCAGCATATAATTCGTAACTTTATAAACCAATCTTCATGCCTCGTTCTTATCATCAAGGAGAGTACCATCTCTCAAATAATTTACAAGAGGATCCATCCAAGATTTTTCTTTCGGGCAAGGAGCTAATTCATAGCTTTGCAAAGGGGTGGATAAACTTTTCCAGTGGAAGAAACTCGACAAAAAGTTTGTCACTCAAGTAGGGGAATGCCATACTAGCCAATTTTGACAACTTATCGACAGCAATATTCCTACTTCTTGGAACCTTATAGATTGAAAAAGATTGAAATTCTTCTACGAGTGATTGTACCAATAACAGGTACTTGCTTGTTTCCTCTTCCCTTTGCCGCATAACTTCCCATGACTTGATTTACCACCAGATGTGAATCAAAGAACACTTTAAGTTTCTCGATACTAATCTCTTTTGCCAGTTTCAATCCAGTAATCAAAGCTTCATATTCTATTTCATTGTTGCTAGTTGGGAATTCAAATTTTAGAGCATAATCAACCTTGACATTATAAGGGCCTAGAAGAATAAGGCCTGCACTACTTCTTTCTCTGGTGGAAGAACCATCCACATAAAGGCACCATACTGGTTTCTTGGTAATCTCCACATTATCTTCCTCGCTAGTGAACTCGGCCAAAAAATCTACCAGTACATTAGCTTTCAATGTTGTTCGAGGTTTATATTGTACACTATAGGCACTTAGCTCTCAAGCATATTTTATCATCCTGTCGAAGGAGTCTAGTCGTCATAATGCCTACTGCAATGGCTGATCAGTGAAGACTATGATCTGGTGAGCCTCGAAATACAGTTTCAATTTCCTTGCTGAGAGAACCACTACTAAAACAAATTTCTCTATTTTCGTGTACCGATGCTCTAACCCTTGTAAAACATGACTTACATAATAAATGGGTTGATACTCTTTGCCATCAATTCGAACCAATATAGAAGAAAGAATTTGGTAGTTAGCTAACAAGTATAAATATAAATTTTCTCCAGAAATGGGTGTTGAGAGTATTGGGGGTGATGCAAGGAATTTTTTGAGATCATTAAAAACTTTTTCGTAATTGTCGGACCATTTCAAGTCTTACGGATTTTTTAAGATTTTAAATAATTCTACACATCTATCTGCGCTTCTTGACACAAACCAATTGAGGGTGGCTATTTGTCCGATGAGTTCTTGTACTTCTTTAACCGTACAAGGAGGTTTCATATTTATTATCGCCTCAATCTTTCTCAGGTTGGCTTCAATGCCGTACCGAGTGACTATGTATCTTAGAAACTTTTCGGAAATTGTAACAAAAATACACTTCTGTGGGTTAAGCTTTATGTTATATCTCCTGGGATAGCCGGTATGTTCGAAAGGGGGCATGCAAACACACGTCGGCATTGACTTGCAAGAAGTTGATTAAACTTTGCCAAATATCTACTGATGAATGTTTCCCTATCTTTATTGTTTTCCTACGGTCATCTCCTAAAGGGATTTCCTTAGTATCATTCTCGATACTTTCTATGCCAACTGACTTACCTTCTGGATAGGTTTCTACTTAAAATACCTCTTCTCGTCTTAAGGCTCTCATATACAAGGACCTTGCCAACTACTGATCCCCTTTGCATACGTCAACTCCTGTGGGAGTAAGGAATTTAGCTTTGAGATGTATAGTTGAAGGGATGATGTCGAATAGATGTTGATACGGTCGTCCCATGATCATGTTGTATGGGGACTAACATTTGACGGTGAAGAAGTCCACTTTATCCTCTGCTACATGCCCGTTATCTCCGATCTAGATTAGCAAAGAAATTACTCTAGCTACTAGGACAGGTTGATTGTTAAAGGCATACAAATCATATTTATAAGATCTTAGCTATGCCTTGATCTTGGGTCTTATCTGGTCAAAAGCGTGCTAGAAAATGATATCTACCAAACTTCCAATGTCAATAAGAATTTTCTTGACCTCGAAGTTGGCAACTCTTGCATTAATAACAAGTGTGTCATCATATGGCCTCTAGATGCCTTCAAAGTCTTCTTCTACGAAAGAGATTGTGGTATCAATCTTAACCTTCTTACCTTAGATGTTACAAACATAATTTTTAGCGTCAGTCAAACTCGAATAGCTTGACTAGCCTATAGTAAGTCCGCCGATAATAGTGGTGATTACTCCTTTAGGTGCTTTGCTGAAACTTCTGTCCCTTGCATCTCTTCCGACAATAGCTAATCAAGTGTCATTCTCTTGTTCCTCATGTCTCCTCTAAAACGATCTCTCAATATTCTCATCATTATGTGATAGGAACTTGCATAAATGTGCACGTTGAATTGCATCCTCGATTATATTCTCGAGTTGGATGCATTCGTCTGTATTATGGCCTTTTTTGTGATGGAAATCGTAGTACTTATTGGAATTTCTTCTTGAGGGATTTCCTCTCATTCTTTCTAGCCACTATAGAATGTCTCTTTGCCTATGCATCTCCATCAATATGTCTAAAATTGGACGATTGTTAGGTGTATGGAATGAATATGTTGGAATCCTTAGTCTCTTTCTCTCGACATTCAAACTTTGCTCATCATCTATCCCAAGCTTATCTTTTGCACTTCTTCTCTTGTCATTTTTCCTATCTCCTCTATTTTGATCAGCTTCTCACCAAACCTTTATGTTATCTTCTTATCAAATGTATGAAGTGGCCTTGACCTTGAACTCGGCGAAAGTTTTTGAAGTATTCTTTGTGAGAGACTTGAAAAAGTCTTTAAGGGGCTTGACTCCATCTATTATAATGTTGAGGACCACACTCATATCCAATTTTGGGATTTAAACTATCTCAACCATAAACTTGGCCAAATAGTCTCTAATTGACTCATCTAATCTTTGTTTGATTGTGTTAAGGATTGAAGAATCCTTAACAAGAAGCTTATTTGCAAGGAAGTGCTGAAGAAACACTTTTGATAGTTCTTCAAAACAAGAAATGGTGTTTGGCTTCAAATGCTTAAACCATATGCTAGCTGCATTCGTCAAGATTGAGGGAAAAGCTTAATAGGCCATTGCATCACTCAAACCGTGCAACTTAGCCAACATGCAATAGTGTTCCAAATGATCTTCAGGATCTTTCATCCCATCATAAGTTTCAAACTGCAGCAGTTTGATGTGTTGTAGTATTACTTCCTCCAATACCTCAGGAGTGAGTGAAGGGGCTCTTCTTAATTTGGAACTACTTGCTCATTGCAATAGAGGTGTTGATATGCGAAGGTTTAACATAATGCACTAATTGCGGTTGCTTCCCTTTGTTAATTCTTTTAGATGTAGGAGCCGAGGGTCCCATCACAACCTTAGCTTGCTTTTTTGATAATGCAGGTGAATAAATTGAGTCATTACTACTCTTGGCATCATGATCTCTATGCTCTTTGTTTTTATTTGAATGGACACTATTATGAAGGAGATTAAGGATCTCTTTTTGTTTTTTGTTTAGTTCTTGGTTTTCTTTAGCCAAGTCAGGGCAAAGTTTCTTGAGCTTAGCTAAATGTTACTTATCAGTATGCCTACTCCCCCCTTCAATGTGTTGGGAGGAAGTGCTAACACTTGCGCTTTGAGTCATTTTAGTTTTTTCCATATGGGTATGTTTAAGAACTACAGATGGTGCCAAATGTTGTTTGTGGATTTTGATAGTTAAAAATATCTTGCAAAGAAAAAAGAAAGGCACTTGGTATCAGAGCCAGTCTGGTGTGGCCACTCCGATGCTTAAGTCATTAAATATGAATAGGAAAAGTTCAGTGAGTGGTCCAAAGGTGTCAGATACTCTTATAGTGTTTCTTTCTCATATTTATAAGTGAATGTCGTGTCTGAAGTAGCAATTATTGGAATAACCATTGAGACATATGGAAGACTCTTGATTGGACTCATTCCATAAAATGTAAGGAGGGCAGACGGTTATGTAATATAACCATGCTAATGATAACTGTCCGTACCATTTCCCTTGAATTCAAATTAGGAATGGATCTATGTCACTTAACTAGATGCCGAGAATGTATGTTACTCGGCCGCTCGGCAACCAAATGGACGAGTGAGCAAAACTTTGACTATCAACGTTTGATAAGTCGAGTGAACGAAAACTGATTATCAATATGTACTTTCCACTTCTAGCTTTGGGGCATCTCCCTTGATGATCATAGTCCTTTGATTCAAGTACTGAGTAACCACATGTTTGAACCCTTAGTACTTAAGGCATTTGATTTGATGCATCTTTCTAATAGATCCTTACCCTTTCTCACATGTTTTGGTCGGCATGTTACCTTTTGTTCAACCCTTCTAGTCAGTCTTAATAGCCAGTCATCAGACTAGCTCGGTACTCAACTAACTTCAGTAGCTTTCCTAGATGGGTCGGCTTAACTGAATAGGTCGGCTAGTTGAAGATAAAGTCAGCATTAAACTCTTTCTCCACTTTTCGAATCGTTAAGCAATTTGTATGGCTTCATCCATTGTGGTGAATCATTGGAGTTCCACAATGTCTCAGATGTCATTCCTCAATCCAGTAAAGAACCTAGAGACTATCCATATTGGTGGTTCCTCTACTTCACAGCGAATCATAAGCATTTGAAATTCTTAAACATGCTTGTCAACAATTTAACCTCCTTGTCTTAGCTTTTGAAGCCGAGTAAAAGTGTCTTATAGATAAGTATCTAGCACAAATCTGTTTTTGAGTATTTTCTTCATCTCAAGTCAAGTATTAATCTCTTTGTATTCTTCTCGTCTCTTTATAGCCTAGAAATTCTTCCACTACACGATGGCATATCCAGAGAACTTAACAACGGTAATTCTCACTTTCTCGTAATCCTTATATTGGTAATAGTAAAAAACACGTTCTACCTTCTCCTCCCAATTTAAGTATTCATTCGCACTTCCAGACCCATTGAAGCTTGGAATCCAAAGTTTCACATGGTTAAATGCTCTAGGTACTCAAGCTCGCTCTTCTTCTTCATCATACTCTTCCTTGTCCTCTTCATCAGATCTCTCAAGTCAATCCTTCTTCTTACTCATTCACTTACTCCTCCACCTCAAACTTATCAAGTTGAGTTTTGACCTATAGTAGGTCAGGCAACTTGCAGGGTGTTAGGTTTGACTTTAGCAGGTCAATAAGCCCACGTGTAAACTGTTCAAGTTAAATCTACTAAGAGGTTGGGCACCTCATCAAGTCTTTTGTCCGTATTTTTTGGAGTACCAAGAGATTGTTAACCATGGTAGACAATGCCATTATTGTCATCCCCAGCACCAACGTTAACACTTGGGTTTGTCATTTTTCTTTGATAGATCCAAACTTCAAACTTCTTGATTAGGTGTTATAGCCAACACTATCTCTCTAAATCACACAACACACTTCCTTCTAACCAAAAGCTTAACAACCAGCAAACATGACAACTAGACTAACATAGAAATTTGCTTTGTTTCACACACACAAAACATAGTACAAATAGAACTTTGTAACAAGTACTATAATCCAAATGAAAACTCTACTTTGATACCAAGATAATGCATGCCGCAACTAAGAACAGACAAGGTTGGTCGCTGGGATCGGTCTAAGCTTGAAAAAGGGTAATGAGGGAACACGTGAACGAACAAAAATGAATGAAAAGTAAGCAAACCTATAAACAACATCAAAGGATATGACGCACCAGTGGAACTTCCAAGGACTCATGGTACAACTTAATATAATGCACAAGTTTATCTGATGAGATTACTCGCCACCTAGCCTTGCTTAAGGGTTAAGATAAGAGTGAAAGGAGAGCAAACAGACAATGTTTACAAAAGGAAATATATCAAATGTATTAATGATAATATGATTGTTGTGGCTATAAGTTCAAGGGGTATTTATACCCGAGAAGTTATGGCAACTTACATAAAAGGGAAAAGGCAAAAAGGGTATTACCCTAAAGAAGTAATATACAAAGAATATAAAGGGTAAAAAGGAATATTCAAGAAAAACAATTATTAGTATAATAGATTTTATATGTGGCCATGTATACATGGTAGAGATGTATTGGTGGTGCCGTTAAAGAACCTAAAAAAAAAGTATGAGCTAATTAGGTATCCAAGCAAGGGTGCTGAGCAGGCATGGGCTCATCCGAGCAAGAGTGACTGAAGATTTGTCCAAAGCAAATCTCTCGGCCTCTCAATAAGAGTGATACCAAGTAAGTGTTTGTCTCGGACATGATTGAGCAAGGGTATAAGGTTTGGCTATTGTCTAGGCATTCTTCAACTTGGCACATAACTTCCAAGAGGTGGATAGTCATATGACTTGCCATATAGAATTGAACGATAGCAAGGAGAAACTTGACTTTAGCATAAGTCGGTTGGAGCAAGAGGATTTGCCTCACTAATCTCTCTAACCCTTAGGCTTGGCTAAAAGTTAAAGGCCTAGTAACCAAATTTCTACCAGAGAGGCCTACCTTAAGGGTGGCAAATGTACCTATAAATGGTGAAGAACCAGGGGCTATTCGGGTTGGTGATACTTAACCAATGCAATTTGTGCCCATAGTTGACCTCAAGGTGGAGATGAGTAGGGGTGCTTAAGCATCTGGTGGCATAAACATCATCAGAAAGTGGCCTTTAAAGAAAGCACATAGTAGGTTTATACAAGATAAGCCTTATCATTAGTGTGCTTTGAGTGCTCTAAATTCGTTAGGCAATACCATAAGCCTATGTAGGTATTCCTCCTTTCATGGGGGGAGCATCCTTGATGGGGTATGTTTTTTATCCTTCATCACCCTTGCTTTTTTATTTATTTATTCTTTTGGGTTTATGTCTTCTTAAGCACTCATTTGTGTTGATTGTTTGTTTTAGCTTACACAACGACATCAGTTGGAGGTAGGAGAGGAGAATAAGCAACTAAGGATGGTGCTGGCTGGGCTAAAGGCGTAGAACATGACATCACAAGATGAGGCTAACTAGTAAGGGTCCAAAAGATGAGACCAGAAGAAGAAGTTAATCAACTTAGGTCTAAGGCAAGCATTGCTAAGAGGTATGCCAAGGACTTAGAAGCGAAGCTTGTTGCTCAAAACAGGGAACTGATAACGACCAAGGAAGAGGTGGATGTAACTAAGCAAGAGGTAGTGGTAGCAAAGGTAGAGGCTGAGTCTACAAAAATGGAAGTAGAAACAGCTAGGACGGAGGTCAATGCTTTACGAAGGGAGTCAAAGTTTCAAAAGAGGGAGGAGCCGAGGGATGGAAAGTTTCAAAGTGTTGTTCACTCCTCGTTTTTCAATTGCCATCGTTTGCATTGTAATTGATCACTCCTCATTATTCAATTTTTGTGTAGATCGATCCTCAAAGTGTTAGCTAGTTTTCGGCCTTTAGTTTGGTCATGCGATGCTAAGCGTAGGCTCAAGAACCCTGGTCCAAGTGGTCGTGGAAGGCCTAGGTTTAAGAGGTCAAGCATTATAGACTTAGTTTACTTACTCGTCCTACAAGACTCTCAGGTATAGATACCTATTAGATGCATGAGGTAAAGCTCAAGGCTTAAGTGCTTACTGTTGTAAGTACTTGCAAGAGTATCCAGACATCAAGGATAAGAATCAACTCAACTTAATCTAACATGTTTTTCTTCGTCGATGGACGAGGGGTAGGGCCTAATGATAATTAAGCTAGAATATTATGGTAAGCAATAGGTTAGGATGACTATAAAAGTTGCTTTTCATTTCTTTTTTAGAATTATACTAAGTGCTTGTATAAGTTACAAGAAATAGGGCTTGAAATTATCTAAGTTCCATATTCTAGGAACGGTCTGTCTATCCAAGGTCTCTAACCAATAGGCACCATTGCCTGCATCCTCTTTGATTCACACAGGGTCTTCCCAATTAGGGGCCAACTTGCCTTGCCCTTTTTGGGACCCGGTAGCTTTGAGCCTTCGGCATATTAGGTCTCTAGGTTCAAAAGCCTTGTATTTGACACTCTTGTTATAGTACTTGGCCATTCATTGTTGGTACATGGCCACTCGAGCCTAAGTAACACCTTTTAATTTTTTAATTTTGTCTAAGCCCGCTTGAAGAGCTACCTTATTGACACTTGCATCAAAGTTTTAAGTTTTTCTCATAGCGAGTTCAAGTTTAATGGAGAGAACGGCTTTTGAATCAAATGCGAGGTGAAAGGGGGTTTTACTTATAGTCGTCCTGTACATGGTTCAGTACCCCCAAAGGATCATAAGGAGATGGTCCACCTATTGGCCACTTACTCGTTATATCCTCTTCTTCAAGCTTCTAAAGACTATTTTGTTAATAGACTTGACTTACCTATTAGTTTAAGGGCAAGCTATTGAGGTATGGTGGAGCTGGATGTGATGTTTATTGCAAAATTCCTAGAACCATGTGTTGTCAAGCTATTTCTATTGTCTATGATGAGAGCATAGGAGACTTCGAATCTGGTAAGGATGAAACATTCTATTACTCTTACGATGATACTAGCAACTGCTTATGCTTTCACCTATTTCATAAAGTAGTCCACATACCAATATGAACTGACGCCCTCCAGATGCTTTTGAGAAGGGTCCGAGAACATCAACTCCCCATTAAGAGAAGGGCCAAAGGCTAGTCATAGGGTAGAGCTCAAAGCTGGGTGCATGTTTCTACCAACTATGACATCATTATACTAAGGTCTACGCATCCTTTTTCATGGTTAGCCAGTAGAATCCAAGACAGAGAGGTTAGATGTACAAGGCTTGGGCTTGAATGTAGTTCCTATATATGTTCGCCTACAACTCTTTTAAGGTGTGGAGGCCTTTCTCTTTACTCAAACAACAAAGGATAAGTAAGTTGTGACTTCGCCAATAGAGGACATCGCCTACAACAGTATAGTTGGTCACATTGTATGCGAGCCTCTTGGCTTCGTTCCTATCTTCGGGTAAAGGACCAATTTTGAGATAATTGATGATAAGTTCCATCCATGATGGTGCTGCTAATGTGGTGTTGATTTCAAGAGTTTGCTATAAGAGCTCATCAACCGTCTATCGCTGTACGAATTGGAGGAAAACCTTCTTATCAGCCTTACATGGTAGCAGTATGGCTATAGACGCAAGCTTAGAGAGGCCATCTACTTCTATGTTTTTTATTCACGGGATTTTGTTGATGCTCTAGGAGATGAAGTTTGAAATGAGGTCTCAGACCATATGAAGGTACCTTGCCATAATCGTCCCTTTTGTTTCATATTCCCCCTTCACTTATTATACTACTAGCATAAAATCCAAATAGACATTAACCTTCTTAACATCGATGTCTGTTGCAATTTTTAGTCCCATAATGAGAGCTTCATGTTCAACCTTGTTGTTATTTATAGGAAATCTAAACTTTAGCATGTATAAGACCTTAGTACCATAGGGGCCTAGTAAAACCATTCCCACTCTACCCCTACCCCTACCCCCTATGTCCACATTAATATGTTGATGTTGTCAAGTATTTCCTCTTCTTTAGTATATTCTGCAACAAAGTTTGCAAGAACTTATGCCTTAATAACTTGACAAGGTAGAATTGGACACCATGAGCACTAAGCTCGAAGGAGTACTTAAACATTCATCCTAATGTGTCTGGCTTCTATAGAAGTGTACAAAGTGGTTGGTTAGTAAGGAAGATAATGGGTCATACTTAGAAATAAGGTCCAAAACTACAAGGGAAAATTTCTTGTCCTAAGTGTATCCGACCTGTAGGCGTTATAGTATGTGATTGATATAGTAAACTAGCTTATTCTTTCGTTTATTAGCTCGGACTAGTATCAGAAAAAGAGCTCATTTGCTAATGACTAGATATAAGTAGAGCCCTTCACTAGGCACTAACTTAGAGAGCACAGGTGGGTTCCCGAGAAATTTCTTCAATTTATTGAAGGTGGCTTCACATTCATTTGTCCCTCTAAACTCTTATGGGTTTCTCAACAACTTGAAGAACTCGAAGCACTTATTGATGTTTTGTGAAAGAAATCGATTAAGCACAACTATTCTAGCCATAAGACATTAGACCTTTATTATCTTTTGTGGAGCCTTCATATCCCTAATTGCTTGAATTTTATCAAGGTTTGCTTTGATGCCGCACTTTATACCATATAACTAAGGGACTTGCCAAATCCTATGTCGAAGATACACTTCTAAGGATTCAGCTTCATTTGGTATTTTCTTAGTGTATCAAAGGTCTTACGTAAATCTACAATGTGGTTGACTTTGCTCCTACTTTGATGATCATATTGTTAACATAGACCTCAATGTTCCTGTCAAGTTGTAGATTGAAGACAATTGTTACCAACCGTTGGTATGTTGCCTCGATGTTCTTAAGGTCGAAAGGTATAACTTTGTAACAATATATTCCAAAGTCAATGACGAAGGAAGTATGAACCTAGTCCTTAAGAGCTATGTGAATTTGATTATAGTTGGAGTAAGTGTCCACAAAGCTAAGTCTAGTATGGCCCAATATAGATTTGACAAGCTAGTCAATTCAAGGGAAATGGAAACAGTCTATGGGGCAAGCTTTATTGAGGTTAGTGTAGTCAAGACAGATTTTCCATTTGTTGTTTGCTTTATTTACGAGGATCGTATTGGTGAGCTAGGTGGGGTATTGCTCTTCCCTAATGAACCGGGCTTGTAAGAGTTTCTACACCTCTTTCTCTATGGCAGCTTGTCGCTTGGGTGCAAAGTGTTGTTGCTTCTACTTCATGGGGTAAATGCGTGGGTCGACCCACAAGTGGTAGGTAGCCTCAAGGATGCCGATTATCTCAGGCATTTCGTCAAGAGATGTCGCAAAGACATTTGAGTTAGTGCGAAGGAGAGCCATAATGTCTTCTCTCTCTTCTTAGAAGAGGGAAGTCCCGATCCAAGTGGTTTGGTTAGGGTAGTTGCCAAATTAGATAACCTTGGTCTTCTCTATTGGCCCCCTTCTAGGTGTTTGCGTACTATCGGGGGTAGACTCACTATGTATGAATTTTTTCATATGAGATGTCACTAAGGTAGAGTGTTTGGGATAGCTTCTAGTTCTTACATGCAATCTAGACCCCTTAAGGTATGGGGAATGCACATATTAAATTTATTGAGGCTTAGACGTTTGGGGATGGTGCTATAGGAAACTGATTGTCAATGACTACAAAATTGATTACTTATAAGGTGATATGCTTGTCATCGCCCAACCTAATAGGTAGTATAATCAAGCCTTTAGCTGGAATTGTCTTTCCTCCAAATTCGACGAGGTTTTACTTGTAAGGCTAGAGTTCTTCATCAAGTTTGTCTTTCATTTTCTCATAGGACAAGTAAAAAAAAAAAAAAATGTCAAATGAGCCACCATTGTCGAAGAATGTCTTGGGGACATTAAAGTATCCAATCTTTGCATTGACGACCAAAGGGTCGATGTGAAGATACTCAATGTCCTCCTTATAGTTGTCGATGAAGGAGATAGTTATGTCTATCCTCAACTTCTTAGATCAAATTGAAAGGACCTCATGCTTAGGTTGTGTAGAGCTACCCTTATCTGATAGTCCTAGTCCCCCCTATTCTTGTTTGTACTTAGCCTCATTGGCCCCTATGCTTAGCGTCATTAGGTGAATGTTCTTACTAAGGCCGTAGCTATTGTTGTGGTTCCTAAATTTGGCATTATTGCGCTAGATGAGGGTGGTTTCATTAATCAGTGACGAGGTGGTCAATGCATCCTTTGCGAGTAAGGCCCTCGATTGTATTCTTAAGGTACCTATACTCATCCATGTTGCCGTCATAGGCACTAAGATAATCACAAAATTTACTTGAGGCGAAGGCTTCAAATGTGATGCGAACTATAACTAAGAACAGACAAAGTTGGTCGCTGGATGGATTCGAGCTTATAGAAAGCTCGAAAAAGGTTAATGAAAAGATGTACAAAAAGGGTAAGAAATGAAGAATGAAAATAGTAAGCAAACCCACGAATAGCCTTAGAGGATATGACGCACCAATAGAACTTCCGAGGACTCATGGCACAATTCGATATGACGTACGAATTGATCTAATGAGGTTACTCACCACCTAATCTTGCTTAAGGGAAAGGATAAGAGTGATGCCGAGAGTAAACAATAATGTTTACATAAGAAAGAAAGTACTCAAGTGTATTGAAGGTAATACGATGATCTTACAAGTACATGGGTATTTATACTCGCAAACTAGGGTAACTTACCCAAAGGAAAAAAAGACAAAAAGGACATTTCCTAAAGAAGTAATGTACATAATACAAAAAGATAAGAATGAATATACAAGGAAAACAATCATTGGTGCTACAGATGCTACACACAATACTACATACTATACTGTATACATGGTGATGCTGCATTAGTAAGGTTATTAGGAGATGCAGATAAAAAGTACAAACAGATGAGTTTGTCTAAGCAGGGATGGTCTAGTCAGTCCAATCTCTCTCTCTCGACTTGTCAATAAGGAAGATGTTGAGTAATTAGTTAATTTGGCAAAAGAGAGTAATCGTCAACTTGGCATACCACACAATGATGGGTGATCATACAGTACGACAGTAGAGGTGACTTGGCAAGGAGGTACTCGGCTTCGGCAGGGGTTGGTTGGAACATAGGGATTTATTGAACCAAGCGCCAACCCCTCTAGTCCTCAGGTTCTGCTATGAGTCAGGGTCCCCGTAGCTTTATTCCCATCAAAATGTCTCTTTGATATTTAGGGCCCCACGTAATCGCTTACAGACTTCATAGAAGACTTCTCTTAAGGGGCGGTTAAGCTGGGTATAAGTGGGGAAATCAAAAAATTTTTGTTTTTTCCTATCTTGTCATTCCTTCATGGATAAAGGGCAATTCTCTTAAGGACTTGGCCAATCTTTTACAAAAGTATTACGGTGCAAGTCATTTTTTAGGCATGCTTAGATGGCATCTTCTCGTGCGACATCTTGCTCAATAATGGTCATGAAATCTTCGAAGTTGTCTAACCGGTGTAGCACTGTGGCCTTAAAGAGTTTGCTATTATGGTCCAAGTTGTAGATAATGGCGTGGAGGGCTATTCTAGTTTCTATTTTAGGGATGAGGAGTTTGACTTGATTAAAATGCTTGAGGTAAGCTCACAAGGTCTCGTTTGAGCATTAGCACACATTATACTATAAGGATGAATCTCCTCATAGTGCCTTACTATTGAGGAAATGTTGTTGGAAGTGAGTGGCAAGGTCATCGAAAGAGTGGATGGAATAACTCGGAAGTTGATTGAATGATACTAAAACTACTTTAATAAGTATGCTAAGGAATGCTTTGCACATGATTGCATCGAAGAAGTTGCATAGGCTCATCATTGTGCAAAAATGTGCTAGGTAGTCATCCAGCTCTCTTGTTTTGTTGTATATGTTTAAGTGAGGAAGTCGCTCACCTTGTGGTAGAGTCCCTACTAATATGACTAGGATGAATAAACTTTTGCTTTCTACTATGCTTAATTATTGAGTAGAAGACTCAAGGCATTTATGATCTCGAAGGCTGGAGGTACATTGAATATGCTCATTGAGCTCCCCAACATTCATGTTGTTCAAGTGCTTAGGTAAGTGTTCAAGTGCTTAGGTAAGTGTTCAAGGGAGATGTTTCGCCGCAACCTGCTAGCGCCTGAATATGTACCTAGGTGATGTGCCTTACTGTAATTTATATTCAAGCAATTACGCAAATCATACAGCTGGGGTTGCTTAATCTAAATACAATCACGTAAGCATATGGGGTCTAGTGTTAATGTGGGTAAACACCCGGGGCACTTGCTGGGTTAGTTGAGAGAGCTTGCAGCAATGTCTTTAAGGTTACCCTGGTCATCGAGATGAGCCTTTTCCTTAATTTTTTATGTTGCTGCAAATTGTTATCGTAAGTTAACATTGTCTTGAAGGACTTTCGTATTAATTTCTATTAACTCATGGAAAATTTCCTTCATCTATTCCAAGTTTGAGGGTTGTAAGTCCGTCGGTGGCAATGATAGGTTTATTGTAGATTGATCACCACCACCTAGGAGTTGTGAATGAGGGTATGTGTTCTTACTTCAAACCATTGAGGATGAGTTTACTTAAAACAATGGGTGCCAAATGGTGATTGTAGATATCATGGGTATGACTCTTAGGTAGGAAACATTAGTAGTCCAAGAGTCAGGCATGGCGGAAAATCTACAAAAAGCCCCTTATGGCATAGCTACTGAGAACCCTCTTATGCTCAAGTTAGTAGAGAGAGTATTAGGGTTTTGGTGAATGAGAGAAAATAAGTGAGTTCCTAACGGTGTCCAAAGATCCTTTACCTGGTGGCCTTTCTCTTATTTATAAATTAAGGGATCTGACTTGCTCAAACATACGGCACTGGGGAATTGGCTAGAGTAAAATCCAATGAGGTGGTGCCATCAGTATGAAAAAGGGCTTCTACCCTTTTTACCGATTGGTGAAGACTTGGGGGTGGACCTATCTCATTGATAGAAGGTAATCACCCTAAGTTAGTGACTAGGCTATGTGTCAGACAATCATTCAATATTTAATTATGAGAGAGAAAGAGATGAGGTAGGGAAGGTGAGTCTAGTCACATAGGTCGATGAGCTCTTTGAAGATCGTACTTGAAAGAGAGGTGAGCTCTTCTACTGTGGTCAAAGAGTAAGAATGGAGGATCCCTAAAAGGGGACTCCTAGAGTACACCGAGCAGGGCTCGAGCAAGGCAAGTGGGGCTTAGGTATGGACTGAGCTATTCTTTATTTGAGGTGGTAAGACCTTTGTACCGCACCTGCTAAGCTCTTTTGGTAGGCTTAGGCCTTTAGAACCTCAAGACAAAGACCAACCATCAACACCGATGATTTTTCTATTCTTTTTCTACAAAAATCATTATTATCTTTTGGAAGATGAAAATTTTTATTTCTTCTCCACATAGAATTGAAATTGAAGTAATGGGACAATTATACCCTTAATTAATAAGGAAAATTAAATAATTTTTAGTTCGTTTCAAAAAGACCAGTTTGGAGCAAATTAGTATTTTAATTATAATCCTAATTTAATACTGTAACTAATAAGGCTATATAAAGTAAATATTAGAATATAAATTTTTAGTTATATTTCTAACGATAGTCATTTTTAAAATATATTTTTTCCATTCCTTATTTATTCCATCGTATAAAGTAAACATAAATTAATGTAATAAAAAATATAATGATTAGATGGTTGAACCAAAAAATAACCCACGGATACTGATACTTTCAAAGAGACTTGAAAGAATCTAAGAATATAGAGTTGGACCGTAGGCATAGCTACCTTAGCAAACTATTCTTGGTATCAAAAAATTTTGATTTTTTTATGTCCTGTTTCGTATACAAAAATGGCTTAGAATGTAATTGAATGAGGAACCAAATGGTAAATCATTTCATATATTTAGAAATATCTATGGAATGTAATGTAATGAAATAAAATAAAAATAAAAAATATGTATGTAGTAATAAATATAAAAAATACTCTTAAATATTGAATATTATAATTAAATTAAAGGTTAAATAATTAATTTGATTAATAATAATAAATATAAAAGAAATAGAATCGTCGATTCAAATCCCCCTTAAAGTCAGAATCGCATATTTTATAAAATCGTGATTTCGATTTCTAAATATACATCTAAACATATAAAAAAGAAATAAAATATAAAATCCCTATTTTATTTTGATTCATTTCAATGTATCAAACATGATATAAAAAGTAGATACTTTGGACTTTGAGAGATTGGATTTCCCACAAAAATTAATTCTAATTGCAATTCTTGTGCCTTTCCAAAGAACTGTTGCGCTAGCAGCTACCTAACCGTCATACTTTATGTTAAAAACCTAATTAAAATATGATTTAACATTGGGTCCAACGAAGAAATTTCTTGCAGTGGAAATATTAGAACCATGTAAAGTTGACCTTGATTGCCACAAAAACAATTGATTACATTTTTACGTGTCATCTAAACGTCTGATAAAGTGCAACGGAAAAAAAAAATCTGGGATATACATTAATCCTGGTCTAGGTTGCATTCTTGTATGATAAATTTTCTAGTTAATTTTATGCATCTGATCGAGTAAAATTTCGAAACTTAATCTCAACTCAAAATCTGCAAATAATTCATTAGGATCGTTTAAAGCTCTAGTCCCGGTGAAACTCGATCGTGCTTAGTAGCTTGAAGTAAAGCTTCAGTTAATTAAACTTAGAACAATTTTTTTAACCCTACTTGAAGTCAAATTGATTGAATTGCTTATATTTACTAGATAAAACCAAGTAATATTTTATTTACATATTAAAATATAATACGAGCAACAAATAAGATTATAAGCTCAATTTAACGAAATAGTTTGTATATATTCATGTCGAATTCAAGATTATCACGAAGGGAATCCATATAGCCTATGAGCCAAATTGACTCACTTACGATGAACAATTTTGTAGAGGAATTGCACCTTTGGTGGGGGTTTTGGTTTGAAGTGGCAGGGAGAAGGAATACATAAGGAATACATAATTTTAAGGACTCCAATGCATAGGTAACAAGCGAAATAGTTTAGAGCATATGGTTTGATGTTTGTTTAAGAACTTATTTGATTAATAAGATTGAAGGTTCAATAATAATAATATAATTGTATTTCTCTAATCTTCACATGCATCTAAATGGTGAAGTATTGATGAATATTTACTAGGTCTTAGATTTGATGATATTGGTTTGATTGTTTTGTTGGTTGACAAACGAGATAAGTCTACCCATTCATGATTCTCTGAAGGACTTGCTATTAGACTAAGACCCATGAACAACCTCACTAAGTACATAAGGTTGTTAAAAAGGGTTAAGGGCGGATTACATAGTTTTAATGGTATTTATATCTGTTTCAAGTATACCAAACTAAACCTTTTTATATTATTTTAGAATATGGATTCGATTTCTTAAACCCTAATACTAACCTAAAAAATCAAACCCAAGTTGCTGCATAATTTAACTCAAAGAACCAAAAGGAACTAAAAGAAAAGAGAGAGAGTGTGTGTGTGTGAAAAACCACTAGTACCAGAGCTCCCACCACAATTTGTCTCATTGTTCCTGTTAGCTGTGGGCAATTACACAGGTTTGTGGCTGAAGAAGGCCTCTTCTCGCTTTGGGGCCACATTACGAATTAAAAACATGAGTGCTCGTGACGACAGTGTTCTGCTTCCTCTAATAGAAGTGGTCCATGATTTCTTTATCAGGTGAAATTACATGGTTCGATTTTGTGCCTGAGTTTTCTTCATCAATTTGATTAATGGACAGACATTGACATGAAATCATGACATGTCGGTCACTTCTACTTTGGCTTTTATTGGGGTATACATTGTGGATAATTCATTTTAATTGACATCATTCTCAGAAATATTTTCTGAAGTTCCAGTAATAAAAGTAAAAAGTAGGTAGGTCCGATTATACCTAGATCTCCCACATATTGTTTTACATATAGAAAATTAAGGTTTTTATATGAAAAGTAAAACCCGCTGGTAAGCCCTTTTTTTCTAGGAGTAAATTTTTTATTTGATGTTTAAACTTCATCTATTTTATAATCAATTACTTGAAGTTTAAGAGTGTTTTCACCTACTTTTGTAATTTACTACTTGAATTTTATCGATTTTCGCAATTAATTACTTAAAATTTGTATGTTTTTGCCATTAACAACCTAATTGTGGTACTATAAATGACTTAAAAGTTTATAGGTGGAAATAATCACTTTCAAACTTTAAGTATATATAAAAAAGATAAAGTTGAAGTACAAAATATGATAACACTTTCTCCTATGTATTAAAAGTTTAACAAATGCATCTTACCTATATTTTTATCCCAAATAATGACTAAGTTATATATCTTACTCAGAATCTATTAGATATATCTAATTCAATTTTCCACGATTAATTGATCCACAAATTATTGATTACATAATCGTATTCAATATTTTGTATATTAGAAGTTACTCTCTAAATTAGATATAACAAATAAAATGTTAAAGAAAGATGCATTAAATTTAGGTGAATTATAATAAAAGAATAGAGTAAAAAAACCATATTTAAGATAAAATAAATTCATCGTAATGCAATGGTAATAATACGATAATCCTCTCGTGATCTCAGAGAACTCAGCAGCTCTTAAGAGTCTTAGAATTTCTACTATCTCTTGCACAATTTAATATACATAGTAATGTAAGCATATAATGTGTGTACAAAAACTCTAAACCATAATACCAATAGGAATACACTTAAACATCAAGAAAGGACCAAATGGGGAGTTGTCGCAGCCCAACGCAAGCCATGATCAAATGCTTAAGGCTATCCGTGGAATCCCATAAGTGGCGGCCAAATCCCACCCTTCCAGTGGGCAGTGGCACCATCTGGTGGTGGCAATCAGTTGAATGCGCACGAGCGACCCCCACCCCACCTTCATCGTTTTGCTTTTTATTTTATTTTTTTCATATATTCATAGTTTGTAATCCGAGACATGTGTGAACTCAAAGAGACAAACTCCACATATTTTTATCTACCTTTATGGAGTAGTGGAAATTGGGAAATCAAAATTTTAAAAACCATGAGGGAATAGACTAATTATTTTCTTTTAACTTTTTATTACCTTATTTACTTGAAAAATGAGTAAAGAATCTTAATTCTTGTAACTTTTATAATTCTACTCTATTGGAATATATTTTTTTAAGCCTTTTTTTTAGTAGGAATAAAAAGTTCAAATAGTAAGATAATTGTATCCTCATTAATACTAAAATAAATAACTTTTTTTTTATTTTCCAAAATGACTAAATAGTGGTAAATTGATATTTTCAATTATAGTTCAACTTAACACTACAATTAATAAAATGAAATAAACATTGCAATAAGTATTCCCTTCAACAAAAATTTATAAAATGAGTACTAAAATAGAAATTGTTAATCTGTTTCTGATATTTCACATGGACCAAGTTTTTTTTTTTTTATCTCCTATGTATTCCATTTTGAAATGTAAACCAAATATATAAATTGACATTAAGGGTGTCAACATCCAGTTATACCGACATGCAATTGGTCTACCTGAGAGTAATTTAAACCCAGGCGTCTCATAAAAAGGAAACAAAAGACTATTGAAAAAAATGCACAGTATTAATGAACTTGCATTTGAAGTCCACAGTTAGGATTGGTTTCATAGTTCCAATCGAGAA
Source organism: Lumnitzera racemosa (assembly GCA_024138005.1). NCBI lineage: Eukaryota > Viridiplantae > Streptophyta > Magnoliopsida > Myrtales > Combretaceae > Lumnitzera > Lumnitzera racemosa. The sequence continues at coordinate 96,816,313 of JAMXBC010000006.1, read as the reverse complement.
TTAAAGTTACCTCTTAAACTATCTTCTTATTTATATATCTATTCATTTTTCTGTTTTCCACAGTCTTAAAATTATGTTCATGTGCAATAAATCTTATAAACTATTAAAGCAAAACTCCATCTCATAATAACTTTTGAAAATATATAAATAACTTTCAAAATTGTTGCTAGTCATTTCCATTTATAATTCTTTTAGTTACGGATTTGGGGTTTTAGTAATTTTTAAAGAATTATTCACGCTTTTTTTTTAAATGTTATGAGAAAGTGCAATTATACACTTTAAAAATTTTGAGTTTCCACATTCACTTGATTGGCAGCTTGGGATATCCCTTTTGAAAATATATAAATAACTCTCAAAATCATTATTAAGCTTGATAGTCATTTCTATTTATGATTCTTTTAGTGAAAAATTTAGGATTTTAATAATTTGTGAAGAAATTATTTATTTACTTTTAAATGTTACGGAGAAGTACAATTACACACTTTAAAAATTTTGAGTTTCCATATTCACTTTGATTGATAATTTGGGGTATATTTGCACTTATCCCGTTAAAAATTGCTGACGATCAATAATCATTGAAAAACTTGGGTTGGTAAGACCTTTTCTACTTGGTTTATTACATTATCTAGTGGTGGTGTTTTCAGGCGTCAAAATTATAATGAGTGAGTCCAGAATACACGCCTAATAAAACAACCAAACAGGCGTAGTACCCTAGCTCGGTCTCTTAATTGGATAATTATCGTCACACACGAGTCAAGGATAATTTTCTAATTTACATAATTTCTGAAATTAAATTAAACTATATCCTACAATGAAACAACATATATGGATCCTGGCTCCATTATCATGAATATATAAACGTAGCGGTGGTTTTACTTAAAATAAAAATTAAAGGCCTACTATTTTATAATGTTAAATAAGTTATTTAATCAATTTTTACATACTATATATATATATATATATAGTTTCATTCTCTTTATTTTGGTGCACAAACATTATGAGTGCATCTCTTTGTATATATACCCTATTATACGTAAAACTATTAACTGTAGTAACATTTTTTTAGCAAAAGAAAAATAACGATTATCATCTTAAGCGGTTTGAATTCTTCTAATGATGGTTTTTCACATATAAATAAATATATATATTTATATTTATATACATACATGTGTGTGTGAAGGTGGAAAAAGAAATTACTTCTCTTGAAAAAAAAAGATTAGTCAAAAGAAAGTCGTCATATATAATGTTTAGTACTAGGCAGATTCAATGAAATTTCGATATTGCATCCACTATGTTAGGATATCAGCGATAGCTATAAATATTCTGATATATCAAATTTTTATTTATTTTAACCCACTGCATTATAGTCTGTCTTATAGATATCATTTTTTCTTCTTCTTCTTCTTCTTTTTTTTTTGTTTTTTTAAGAACCATCTATTACCATTACAACTATCTTATATATCTTTTTTTTTTTTATTACAACATTACAACATTATAACTTGGAAAGCCCGGATCAATCTCGTCGAAGACCTGTGTTCACTAAATATATCTTGTTTATTGAAGCCTTATTTTGATCTCTTAATTCACCCATAACACCTCATTATCATTTTTATTAAAAGGTCTAGTTATTAAAAGTATATCAAAAAGTGTAAATATAAATAGTTGCCTTATTAAGACCGTGAAATTGCTCTAGGATAAGCTAAGTACCATTTACAACAAACAAGAATACCATAGAGAGCACTCGAAAAATATCAAAGAAGGAAGAAATGAATATATCCTCTATTATAACAATACGAGCTTATTTATATACCTAACTAAAACTAACTATCTAATCATAGCTATATAATCCAAGTCAGCAACTAAACATGACTAATGCTGACGTATCTAATCTATCTTATTCTATATGCAAAGCAATAAATAAAATACATATACACATTCACCCAAGCTTATTTATATACCTAACTGAAACTAACTATCTAATCATAGCTATATAATCCAAGTTAGCAACTAAACATAACTAATGCTGACGTATCTAATCTATCTTAGTCTATATGCAAAGCAATAAATAAAATACATATACACATTCACCCACTGGTTTCGTCATCATGTCTCTAGGTTGTAGCTTAAAAGAAACAAATGAAATCTACAAAAATTCTTTGAGAATCTCTTCATGAGTAAAATGATAGTGGATTTTAATATGTTTAGACTGACCATATAAATAAGGCTTGGCTACAATCATAAGAGTAGACTTGTTATCACAACAAAGATCAACAGAAAGGGAAACATTCACCCCTAAATCTGTGAGAATATAAGTGATCTGTAATAATTCCCTTATGGTAAAGGCCATACTTCGATATTTAGATTCTGCTATAAAAGTGGAGACAGTAGTTGTATCTTGGTTTTCCAAGAAATAAAAGTATCTCTAAGTAGGACATAATAACTATTGACAGATTTTCAATCAATAAGGCAAGAACCCTAATCAGAATCATTATAAGTAAACAACTTAAAGGAACTATGACTTGGATAACATAAGCCCAAGGAAAAAGTGCCCTTTAAGTAGTACAACGGAAGTGTGATGGGCCTATAACCCACAAGTCCTTAAATTGTAACCTAATTCTGATACCATGTGAAATTGCTCCAAGATAAGTTAAGTACTATTCACAGCAAATAAGAATACCATAAAGAGCACTTGAAAAATATCAAAGAAGGAAGAAATGAATATATCCTCTATTATAACAATACAAGCTTATTTATATACCTAACTGAAACTAACTAACTAACTAATCACAACTATATAATCTAAGTCAACAACTAAACGATAACTAATGCTAACGTATCTAATCTATCTTATTCTATATTGCAAAGTAATAAATAAATATATATACATTCACAAACACAATAATTTTACATCCTGCTAGTGCAACTCAACACATAATAAAAGAGGACAATTTATAAGCACAATATTGACTCGACGGCTACCATCATAGCTACTATGTTTCTCTCATGTAAAGAAATAGCCACCATTCTCTATTAATTCATCCATATTCAATTGTTTATTATACAATGTTGATTCAAATAGGATATTTGGACTAATAATATAAATCATATTGATAATTGATGAGGCTGTTTTTGCATTTAAAGTGCCATGGAATATAGAGAGTGATACCATGAGGGTTTTTTTTTTTTTTTTGCTAGAACTAATGTAGATTTTTTTTTTCTTATTTATAATTTACAAAACACACAATTATAAGAAATATAAAAAATAAAAAGAAAAAGAATTAATTCATGAATTACCCTAAAATAATAGGGATAAACACCATGACTATGACTAAACGAATCCATTATAATGTACAAAATTGATATAATGATTCTTTTATAATCTTAAATCATGTGTCTTTTCCTACAAGTTTAGAAGTTTATCGCATCTCATGCTCTACTAAATATAAATACATACTTAATAGCTATAAAGTACTTCTACGAAAGCCAATACCATTAGGGAGTGGTTGACCTGAATATATAAAAAGGGTTAAAAATTTAAAGAGAAAAACCAAATTCAATTTGATTGAATTGACTTTATAACCAAATTAGATTGAACTAAATTAAATCGTAAAGGTCGACTCGAATTTGACCACACTAACAAAAACCTAAAACCTAAACACAATAAATTGAGAGTAACTTTAACAACATAAAGTCTATTCGGAGACATCCTAGGAAATTAGAACAAAACTTTGATAGCATAAAAACACAAAACAAGACCGTAAAATGTCAGAAGTTACCTATCGAATCCCTTAAATTATTGATCATATACATTAAATCTTTTCCAAATAATACTTAAGTATAACTTTATCTTCACATGACTTTTTAAAATATGTAAACGATACCGGATCGTTGTTAATGCACAAAAATTTTCGCTTTTCATAATCTCTTCTAGATAAGGATCTACAATTCTTCTAATGGTTTTTGGAGGTTATTTATATACTTTTAAAAGCCATAAGAAGATGGATCTCTGAGGACCAATGATCTCTCTTTTCAATTATCGCATTAAAAATAGCCAAGGACCAAAATACAATGATCACTAAAAAGTTCGGGTTGCTAAAAGCTTCACTTCATGGTTTATTACATCATCTAGATTCTAGTGGTGGTGATTTGACACGTCAAAATTATAATAATAAGCAATTCCAACATGAATATTATCTAGGGCCTCATAAAACAAACAACAGGCCTAAGGCCCTAGATAGGTCTTGTTTTGCTTAATTATTGAACATTTATATCATTATGTACACATGATTCATGGATAATTTTCTAATTTACATTATTGAAGAAATTAAATTAAATTATATTATCCTATAATAAAAGAACACATATGGATCCCTACCATATCTTAGCTGCAATAAAGTTGATTTTTTGTAGTGTTTAAATATAAATATGATAACAAATATATCTAAATGAAAATATGTATATGTACATATTTAATCTTTCATATAATTAAACAAAAACTTCCAATTTAACGCCTACGTTATACACTATAGAGTATTATAATGATAAGATATAGAGGTATCCATAGTTACAAAGAGGAAATGTTATATAGTGGTAGTTTTTTTTAAAAAAAAAAAAAAGTCACGGTATTATCTTATAATGTTTACGCAATTTATTTAATACGTGTAGAACTGTTACGTCGTCACAGAACATGGCTCTACAGATCCTATAAATATATAGATACTAAATTAATGTCAAAAGCATGTAAGTGATCTGTAATGATTAAGTGCTTTAGGTCAAGCAACATATCCACTTTAAGATCTCCAAGCAATAAAACATGGCCGATTTGCCAAGATTTATTTGTAAGTATACAATAGACAAAACGGATAATCAATTGACTATAATTTCCTCTATTTCTACAGTTTTTTCTTTCTTTCTAAGAAAAAGTAGTGATGAGTTGAAATAACGACAACATGTTTAGCGAGAGAATCCAACTTTTCTCATAGCTACAAAATGGAAACTTAAAAAGATACTAGTGATTTTATCTAAAATCATAAAGTTATTAAATTAGTAGTTTTATTTAAAGTCTTTAAAAGGGTCTGTAAATTTAAAACGTAAAATCAAAATATAGAAATGTAAATTTTTACAACATATATAAAATAGTTTTTGAAAAATTATAATTATGTTTATATTAATTACTAAAAACTTAAAATACATGACGAACACAAAGAAATTAAGTTCTTTTTTCATAAAAAGTTCTTAATATACAATTTAACATATACAAAAGAAGGACATGCAAAGTTAAAATTAAAATTTTTCCTTTTTTAATTTTTTGGAAGAAAAGTAATGAATTAAAGAAAATCAAAATTTTCAATTTATTTTAAGTCATTAATAATATAAATTAAAGTATATGGTTTCTTTTTTTTTTAACTTTTTTAGTAGAACTACAACCTGAATAAATGTTATAAACTTCAAATAAGGGATTAGGAAAGAGTGAAAGATGGAAAAAAAATGGAATAGGACATAGAAGATTATATAATGCATTAATAATTAATGATTTATAGATGCTTCATTGTTTTTTTTTTAATTTCTTAGCCCATTTAATTCAAATATATAAAATCGGTAAACTCGGTTAAAGACATAAATTTATACTAAGCTTAATATATAACTCAATTAAAAATATAAATTTTTACACGAAAAAAATTTTATACCTAAATTAACTTTAAAAAATCTTCTAAAATTGTAAACTCGTAAAGTTTATAGGTAAAAGCAAGATTTTAACAATTATAGAGAACAAGATCTACTGTCACACAGCAAACTACAAGAAAATAAAATAAAATATTCTTATTTGGATTTTTATAAGATTCGAACCTGAGTATTTTTGTATCTTAACCTTTCAACCCACAATAAAATTTAGTTATTTTCACTACTTACTAAATTCACCCACAATATTCATCATCATTTTCATTAAAAAGGTCTACTATTATTAAAAAGTGCAAATATATAAAAAGTCACCTTCTTAATTCTTAACACAATAATCCTCCATCCCGCCATTGCAACTCATCAACAGTAATAAAAGAAGACCAACCAGTACGCACACTAATGACTAATGACACGGCGGCCGTGTTCTCTATCATGAATCTCAATTATTATGGACCCAACGGCGATGACGACTTCTAATCAGTTGTCATGACCTGATCACCACCACCGTCGATGATTTGCAAATCCCTCACCAGCTCTCTCAATCCCGAGGCTTCCTCCTTCAATCTAGCGTTCTCTTGAAGAGCCTCGTTATGAGTCTCGGAAGCCTGGTTCAACCTTTCAAGTAAGTCATGATTCTCCGTCCTAAGTCTCATCACTTGCGACCATAACTCATCGAGGTGTCTCTGTTTCCTCATCCGGGATCGCCGAGCAGACTCTCGGTTAGAAATCATACGCCGTTGCTTTCTTTCATCAATGGCTTCGGCTTCGTCTGAGGTGGTGGAGGAGTTGCTGAGACAGGAGAACGATGACGAAGACGGTGGAGGCGGTGGTGGCGGGATTAGAGTAAAGTCAGGGTAACTAGGGTTTAGGATCATGGCTGGATTATTGAAGTGGAGTGTTGATAGCAATGCATTGTTAGGGTTAGGGTTTGAGATGGTTATGTGTTGTGATGAAGAGATTAATTTGTGGGTGCGTTTGCATGGTGTTCCTGCATGGATTGTCGGAAACATGGTTTTCTTAACGTGAGATAAGAGGGTGAAGATTGATGAAATTAAGGTATGGATAGATAGATGTAATATGGTTTTGTTTTTGTCTGAAGGAGATGAGAGTTTTATAGGATAAGGAGTGAAGAGGGAAGTACTGTATAGACACTGCATCAAAGGCTTACGCCATCTTCCAAGGGTTAAGTCAATAATTGTATATATAATGACTTGAACCATATTGTGTAGTTGTAAGATATATATATATATATATATATATTTTCTGGATTTTGCACTTATTCCTGAATGGTCCTACTCATATCATACCATCCCAAATAATTAGCACCTAGTGAATCCATTCTTGTGTTAAGTGATATATAATATCACAATATATATATATATACACTCTAATTTTTACATCTTTTTATTTTTTCTATATATGTTTTTCCTTTTTTAATTAATTAGTTCCATACAATCTGATTTTTAGCACTTTTCGCTTTGTGTACTTAACATTCTTAACTTTCCAGTTACACAACTCGAATTTTCGCATTTTTTACTTAATATGTGCGTTTTTCTAGTTAATTCCAGTGTTGAGATACGATAAACGGCCATTCCAAGCTAATAATGTTCCGAGTGAGATAGAATTATGAAACATTGGAGTGATAAATTATAAACAAGGATTATTTTGCTTCGATCTAGGGCATAGTATGAAGTAATGAAAATCCCATAATTAAGAGCACTATCGTCTTTTGGTGTTGTGTATTTTTCATACCTTTTTCAAGCTTCCCATCATGAAGATGATGCAATTTTCTTTGGCATGCATCGCCTTCATATCTTACGTGAATTTGTCTCCGCTTTTTAGCCACTAAAACGACCCAACTTTTCTTGCCTTTCAAAGCACGAACTATTTGTTTTTCTTTGGGGACATTACACTTTGCTGTGATTGGTTAAAAGAGGATAAGCTCATCACCACATACAATTTCCTTTTTAGAGCTATGTCATCTTTACTTTACTTGATTTAATGATATCTATATATGTAATTTTAATTAATAATATAATTTTATTTATAATGAAAAGGAGAATTCAAATCTAATCTATTCCATTAAAGTATTAATATTTATATTATTAGACTATATGGATTTTAGCATGTATTCTAAGAGTTACATATATGTTATCATGTCGACTTGGGTCAATTATTTTTATATGGTCAAGCCTATGTCAATTCATTGAGGCTATGATAATCCAGCTATCATATAGATAAACTGGTTTATTTAATAGCGATACTTCAACATTTGTTTTTAAAAAGAAACTTTCCAACATTGCTACATCATCTTTTCATCTTACTGCTATCTCATCATCTCTTCATCATTGCATTGTTTTCCTCGTTCCTTTTATGATACTCATAGTTACCACCTCCTTGTCACGACCACTAATTCATTACTGATGCTCTTTTCACACTACTATCCTCTTAATCAATTGCTCCATCTCCACTCTTCCTTTAGTGTAAAGTAAGTAGATTTGCTTTTCTCCCCCCATTTAGTTTGCCTTTTACCCTTTATGTGGTTTTAATTTTCTTGCAAGTGAATCAATTTTCATTCTCATTCAAGAATTTATTTTTGTAAAAAGGATGTTTTAACCTCCAAATTATAGATGTTTCCATTGTAAATTAGGTCTATGGATGCCCATCTCTTAATTTGGTTAATGGTTACCTATTATCTTGTGTTTTGATGTGAATGAAGTTTTTCTTCTAGCTAAAAATATAAAATAAAATACTTTTGAACATTGATTATATAATTTACAATAGGAAAAAAAAAAACGAGTGCATAAAATTATGAAAAGTGTTTTATTTGCTTTTTTAACAAGTTCCATTAGCACTAATTAACATTTTCCTTTTGTAAAATAAAGTTACCTTACAAGTACATTCAAACAAGGTTTTTATAAGCAACTGGTTCAAACAAAAATGACAAGTGTTGGTCTAAAAGGGTTGTCAAACACATTAGAGAGTATAACAAGTTTAACTACATAAAGGGGTAGCCATAAAAAAGTAAAGCATAATAGATTGACTAAGTAATGCAAATTAATTGGCTTTATGATATAAGCAAAGAGCCAACACATTTCATAGAAGCATTTTTCAAGAGTGCTCCTATGTGGTACTTAGACACTTTGCAGGCTATGTGAGAATGCTAAGTCAACTCAAACTCACAACTTACGGGTTTAGAGAGAAAAATGTTTGTAGATAAAGCTTTGAGAAGAATGATTTTTACTAAGAGAATGGATTATTTGTAACTCATGAGAGGTCTCTATTATACTCCGACTTCATCTAATTATGACCTAGTGCTAGGTTTACCTTAGTTGTTAAGTTTAAGTACAATATGTTGGAATTTCTTAATAATGCCAATGGAAGTAAAAAGTGGTAGAATTTTTAATTAAAGGGAATGAATGCTAGAAAGTGCTCAAATTATAAAGGGTAGACACTCTCTAAATTATTTGCTCAACCTTAGTGCAATTTACTTGTGTAATTTTATGCTATTAGCTATAAGAATATAGAAGATCTTAAGAAAGTGGAGATTGGATTAAGTCCCTATATAGTGAATGTTTTAGGGGAATATTATGACCTATTTAAAGAACCTAATCCTTTACCACCTGGATGAAAGCACTTGCAGGAACAAGCAAGTCCTATTAATTTAAGACCTATAGGAATTATGTAACTAAAAAGTTAGTTCTTGAAGATATGTTGAATAAGTTAAAAAATAAAATCATATGATCAAGTCATAGCCCATTTTCATCTCTTGTAGGGCTTGCTAAAGGTGTAATATGTGGTGACTATATGTTAACCATAGGGAATTGAATAAATTTATAGTTAAAGACTAATTCCTATTCTCATTGTTGAAGATTGGTTTGAAGAATTGTTAATTTCATATTACTTTATTAAGTTAGATTTTAGGTTAGGGTACCACTAAGCACATATGCATCCTATTGACGTATATAAGATGGCTTCTAAGACCCATGAAGGAGACTATGAGTTTACATGCCCATTGGCCTAATGAATATGCCATTAACATGTTAAGGATTGATGAATAGTATTTCTAAGCCCTACTTGCAAAATTGGTCCATATAGCAGTAATATGGATGAGCATGAAAGGTAATTTATACTAGAGTATGTTGCATTGACAAGGCCTTTGATGCAATATGGGGTAAGACACTCTAAAGTATCTAAGGGATTTTAGGTTATTATATTTTTTAATAATATACTTAAGTAGTTCATGTAAGGTAAGAAAGGCATCAAATAGCCTTCTTAAGTAAAGCTAAACCACCTAAATAGTAAGGGATTTTGATTTATGGTAAGGAGATGCTACACTTATAGATGCAAGTCATTACTTGTTAGGTCAAATTTTTAGGTGAAGACTGATCATCAAAGTTTCAAGTACTTACTTAGAGTAAGGAATAGTGGCCGCTAGTTAGCAAAAAAGTCTCACTGAGTTTCTTAAAATGAACTATAAGATTTAATATAAAAGTGTGCAATGTGATTAGGTGCTAATACTTTATCTAAAATAAAGAAAGCCAAATTACATGTTGTTTCTACTATTGTAACTGTACTAGATATAAAAGAGTAATTGATTGCGAGTTAGGGAAATAGTAAAAAGTACACTAATCTAATCACTAAGTTGAAGTTAAAGATGGATGGTGGTTATTTTATGTGAGGAAATTATGTACTTTGTAGAAAGGGAAAAATTATGCTTGGATCTCATGATGGGTTGAAAAGGCAACTAATGGAGTTGTGTCATGATAGAGCATTGGGATGACACTTGAGAATTCAAGTCACTTGAGCAACTTTATTAGAGTTTCTTAGTATAATAACCCAAGTTAAGGAAATCAAGCTAAAGAACTTGAACAATTAAATTTTGTTCCTTACATAATATCCTAACAAAGTTCCTCTACAAAGGAACTCTCAAACTAAGGTTCTTAAATCTTTTTATTATTTTATTGTAAAAGTTTAGTATAAGATTAACAAAAATTTTTAAACATTGTTGAGAAATTCATTTGAAGGTGCCCATTGATAAAAAGAGGAGTTCTTTAATAAGAAGAGTTTTTTAAGATACTAACGTATCACCCCAAGGATCTTTCCTAGGAATTTACTGATAAAAATTCTCTTATAAGAATATCTATCCATGCTCCTTTGATCAGTATAAGTGCTAGTAGTTTGATGCTCAACCTACCAACCTAAACACGATAAAACCCAATTATATATAAGTTTGTGTAAGTAAAACTTGGAATGACCAATAAACAAATCAGACAAGTCCAAACCTATTTATAGATGTGTCTAGATTTAAGTTTAGTATTTGAACTTATTTACAAACCTATTTAATAAATATGTACCATACATATGTCTAAGGTTTGACTCACAAACCCATTTAAGATTAAGATTTCTATTTTCATTGTTTAATTATACATTCAACTATCTTTTTACTCTATCATCCCCTCCCTACAGCCCCCTTACCACCCTCCATGTCACCGGCCCCCTCAACACCCCACCCCTCCCCCCTATAAAAAAAAAAAAAAAACCATACCCCTACTCAAACCTAAAATTAAGATTAAGATTTCTGTTTTATATTGTTTAATTATACATTAAACTATCATTGTACTCTATCCTCTTCTCTAATAATTACCTATACAAGACACCACTCTCCCTCCCTCTCTCTCTCTCTTTCTCTCTCTAATCAGTAGTTGCCATTATTCTTTTTTTATTCATTGCCCTTACCCATTTTGACCATAGTCCTATAATAGTAACACCCTTAAGTTTTTATTTTCTATTATATTTTAATGTTCAACATTCTTAAAGAAAAATAGGTATGGTATAATACATTTTAAGTTTCATTTTTATATAGACATCTATCTAACTATACCTAATTAAGTCCCAACATCATTAGTGAAACAACTTGATTTTTTAAGTAAATACCAAATTGAATATATTAACAAATGTGTATTTAAGTTAATCACGTAATGCTATAATTAAACTATTGAACAATTATACTATAAATTTTTGCTTAAGTTAGTCACATAGTAGTTAATTCTAAATCAATTATTAGATTCTTAAGCCATTATATGTTCATCAAACTTATCCATACATTTATCTTAGAAATAGAAAGCTATCTTTACAAATACTGATATAGTTTTTTTTTATGTAATATCCGTTATAAGCATTATGCAAATTGAAGAAGATATTAGAAATATGTCTTCTAAATGGAGATTTTATAGCCATTATATATTTATTTTAATATTTTCTTAAAACAAACAGGTTTGACTTTGACATAAAACCTTGTGTTATGGGTTTTGGTTTTCTCATATGATTGATGAATGGGTCGTAGTATAGGTCAAGTATTTTTAAAAGTAAACCCATTTAGATAAGATACGAGACATGACCCATTAATACCAATTACTAGTCTATTGGCTAAATCAAGAGAATGATGCAAGATAATATATATGTAAGCATAATATTTGTCAATAAATAAGTTTGAAAATGTAGCTATCCTTGGTTATTACAACCCTTGCCTCTACCTAAGGAATGTTCATCTGAAGTGAGTATGGATATTATAGAAGGATAATTACTTTCTAATGGCAAGACAATCATAATGATCGATGTAGATAAGCTAAGCAAAAATGTTCATTTTATTGGGTACTCGCATTTCCATACAACCTTACAATTTACTTAAGCCTATCTACATAATGTGTAAGACTTACATAGATTACCATAAAGAATTGTAAGTAACAGATACCCTATTTTTATAAGTATATTTTAGAAGGAGTTTTTGTGTTCAAAGGAGTCTAGCTTAACTTATCCACAACCTATCACCTCTATATCAATGAATAAAATAAGGTAGTTAATAAGTATGTCAAAAATTATGATGTAGATGAGATGGGATTACACATTATTAACCATTTGGATTATTAGAAGTAGGGAAGGAAGAAACCAAAAGCTGGTCGATTTCATCTAGAAGCTAGCTCCATAACAATCAGGAGTATCCTTGGTTAAACTAGAAAAAAGCTAGATGCTTTAGCTTCTAGTACCGAATTTTGATTTCAATTTTGAATTATGAGTTATTAGGTAGTCAACTTAAGCCATAGCTTTTCCCATATATAGAGTTATGAAGCTCATAATATTTTAATAAGGATTGATTTCAGTCTACTTCAGGATGAAGCAAATAAGTTTACCATTTGAAGCTATCTAAGAAATCTACTTCATGAGTTTTAACAAGATATTAGTCTAATCAAGTTTCCTGATGTCATGGGATTTTCATTTTTAATAGTTTCCTTGTTTATTTTAGGGTATTGAGGTTATAAATTCTCTATAAACCAATTGTATTAACAGTCTTTCATTATCTTTTATATTAATGCAAAGTTTATTCTCTACATACTTGTGTTGATTATGTTTATGTTGCATCAAATTACCTTAGGTACTTGACAAATGAATATCAAAAGGGAGGACCTCTGTATTTATCCTTAGTAAGGAAATGGTAGGACTCCAATCACTACACTAATGCCAAACAAACTCCTTTTGAAATATTGTATGGGTATACACCATTTTTACTTAAAATTGTACAAGTGAGACGAGTCATATAGGCTAACCTATTAAGCCTAATAAAACAAAGCAAGTGAGGGGTGAAAATTTCAACCTATCTTGCTTACCCACTCAATCCATTGATTAAAATGGGCTAACTCATTATGGAGTGGGGTGGCTTGTGAGCTTGTAAAAATAAAAAATAAAAAGGATTTAAAAAGAGCAAAATAAAAATCCTACAAGTTGTATTAAGGAAAAAAATTAAATTAAAGTAAATAAAAAAAAGGATTCCTTAAAGAACAATATGTAATACTAACAAAGTTTAAGAAATTAGTAATCAAGGTCTTTTGGAGATATGTATATTGTATATGAATATCATGGGGTCAACATAATGAAATTGATAAAACTACTTATAATGGGATTATTTATTTTTTCCCCCACATGTAAATATTGTTTTTTGTAAACTTTGAATTAAAAAATAACATTTATTTTTACTAGGTTAATTTTATAATATCAAATTTTTGCATTAAAAAATCTTGTTGGGTTGACTGCTTAGCCTTCAAATTGTATAGATGGATTAAATCCAGATGTTTAATAGGTTAGTCCACCTAATGCATTAACCTGCTATGGAGCAGGTCCTGCCTAAAATTTTATACTACTTTTTAAGTGAGCTAGCTTCTTAGTTTATGAGCTAAAGTAGGCTAGGGTAGGATAGCCCCTTTAGCTCACTTCCATAAACTCTATCCATATACATACCCTATGTACAAGGATACTCAAGGGATGGATCAATGGATGCTATGTTGAGTAATAGGGAATATGCACTCAAGATACTTACCTTCTACTTAAAATGTCTTAAAATAAGATGGTGTAATCAGGTGATAAGAGAAGGTGTAAGCATATCCATTAATTAGGATATGGTTTTACTAAAGCTCCAACCGTATAATCAAACTAGCCTTAGAAAAAAATGGGAAAAGAAATTAGCGATAAAATTTTACAACCATTATAGAACCTTATATAAGGTAGGGGATAGTGGCTTACTATCTTAAGCTTTCTATAAGGTCCTTTATATGCTCCACCTTATATAATTTCATAGCTAAAGAAGTATTTAAGGTTTAGCATAACATTAGGTCTTAACATACTAGATCTGGTTGCCTATAAGCCTTAAGAGCCTAAGGTTATCTTGGAAAGAAAGATGGTTAAACATAGACAAGTTGTTGGCATTATGGTGCCAGTTCATTGGAAGGGACATGATACAAATCACCGAAAAGGTGACACACAACTACCGATATCAAGCGAGCCAAAGGAGGTAGGTTTGAACTGCAAGATGATTCGATGGATAAATGGTAGTCAAAGATTGAGTAAGGGTCCTTAATGCCTCACATGAACTCATATTACACTTAATATGATTACAAGTATGGCCAAAGGTTACTTGTCATTAATCCATGCTCATAATGGACTAAATAAGAGTAAATGAGAGTAAGCAATGAATACTTAACTCATAAGGAAAATGTTTGAAATTCCATATATCTAACTCTATGGTTATTCCATATTATAAGTATTTATATGGCACAATTAGGGTGGTTCCTAAGTTAAACTAAATTACAAAAAGGATTCCTACTATAAAAGGAAAGATATGTGATTTATAAGGGTAAATTTATAAAGCAAACAAGAGAATATTCAAGCACAAAAAGGATAATACGAATGTTAGAAAATAGATGCATGTCAACTGCTCTTTATGTGGTCCCAAATGGTGTTGTTTGCTGAACATAGTTGATACAAGCAAAGTAAGTCAAGTCTGCTGCTCGGCAACTTGGTTGTTTAGAGCTTGGGAAAGGTTGGTCTAATAGGTGGCTATTATTCTAAACAACCTCAACATAGAAGTCGGGCAACTCATCCTCTGTTAAGTATCAGCTTGACAGTAGGTGAGTTTAATGGTTAGCCTTAAACTGGTGTGTCATAAAGAGGTTAGCTTGACAATATGTCATGCACCTCAAAGGTCTTGTCAATGAGACAAAGAGAGAGTGAGAGATCAAAATAGAGTACCTTAACAGGTTGGGGTAGAGAATGCATTGTTCTTTAAGATTCAACTCCCTTAGGACAACTCGACGAACCATATTGGCAAGTTCTTGAGCTCGGAAGCAAGTAATTGGTCCATGATCCGTATTTTCCCCTCTAAGTTATTTAAGACTTGGGATCAAATCTAATTTGGCTCCTGGTTATTCATCTTTGAGAACATACGAATGGAGGTCAGCAATGTTGAAGGAGTTTGAGACTCCATACTCTTTAGGCAATTAAATCTAGTAGGCATCAGGATTAATCTTTTTTAGCACTTTAAATGATCCATTGGCCTTCAAACATAGCTTTCTCTTCCTTAAACATAGGAATCAATCTTTACTTAGATGGATCCAAACTAAATCAGTAAGTTGAAATTCTTTGTCCTTCCATCCTCATCTTTACCCCTCGAGTTTAATGGCAACTATAAACACCTCATTTTTTCTTTCCTTTTTATTAATTTATTTATTTATCTTTCAAAATTTTTAGAATAGGTTAAAAGGTCCTAAATTAGGAAAAATATAAAATTAAATAGAACCAATAAAAAATAAGAAATTTTAGAAAAATACAAAAAAGGAAAAAACACAAAAAATAAGAAATTTAGAAAAAATACAAAAAATGGAAAAATTTAGAAAATTTACAAAAAATAATAATAAATTGGAAAATAGAATATTCAAGGAATTTAGAAAGTAATATTTTTTGTTCAAATAGTTTAATAGGATAATTTTTTTTTTTTAAATAAGAAGAGAACTGTTAAACTTGAGCTTAGATTTGAATTTAGCTCAAACTGACCTTGTTTATATATGCAATTTAATTGTATAAATGAATAAGGCATAGATCAACAACCTAATGGATAAGTATATGAACTTTATACATGAGTTTAGTTGGAGATTAAGGATTCGAGACTTATTGGAGGCATAAAAATGCCTTTTACCCTTTCCTTTGTTCACTCCATGTGTTGCCACATGTTAAGGCATTACTAGGCCACATGTGGCGCTTTGTATTTGCCGTAACAACATGATTTCTTTCACACCACCCCCTCCCCCCCCTCGCCTCCCTTCCCTTTTTTCTTTTCCCTTTTCCTTTTCTTTCCTACTCTTTCTCGTTTGAAAAAAAAAAAGAAAAAAACACAAGCAAACAAAAAGGGAGGATACATACAGAAGTTAGATTCTGTCCCTCTCTCTCTCCCTCTCTCACTAAGCCGAACATACACACACATAGAGGGGGGGGGTGGAATCCACATTCAAAACACACATACACGTGGCAAGGAAGGAGTTCTACATTAAGAATACACACATATGCAAGGGGAGGGGGAATTCATCTTTCAAACACACATATGCATAGGAACTAACCTTCACAGCCTCTCTTAGACCCTCTCTCTCCCTACTCTCTCTCTCTCTCTCGACCTTTTCTCTCTTAGATCCTCTCTCTCTCGATTGTTTCACTCTCCCTCACTCACAAGCTCAACTCAAAATTGCAACTAACCACGACTCTTGTACGTGTACAATAGCACATGAACCCAAACACCAATCCGAGCCCACCTTCTCTCATTTGCCGTTGCTCAATCTAAACCACCCAATGCCAATCATCAACAGTGGTTGCCACCTTGCACCATACCAAACCACTCTCACACATACCATCCCCCATACCCAAACACATCAGTAGCAGCCACACCCTCGGCCGCACATCCTAAGCTTCATCAGTCAAATTTACGAACAGCTAATCTCATGTTAACTACAACTACCACCCATTATCCAAACTTCGAACATTGCCAAACACTAAAGCATTGGTGCCAAACTCGTTTTTATCAATCATTTCCTCATAAAAGTGCAATTGCCCACAAGATTTGATACATGGAACACTCCTTATGAAGCTAAGTTGGTGTTTGCTATTGAAGAAGGAACTACAACCCAGATCCGCGCTCTAGAACCAACCCGACCCGGTCTAAACCCAAGTCTGACCTAACCTCCATGCCCAAACTTTATCTACTCAACTTAGTCCGGCCTTCAATGTTTTGGTTTCAATTGTAATTTTTTTAATTAATTAATTAATTTACTTATTTATTATATATCAATGTAATATGTATTTGTAAATAAACAAAAAATCTGAAGAAAAAAAATAGAAAAAGGAAAAGAAAAAGATAAAAAAGAGAAAAAGAAAAGAAAAGAAGAAAAGGTATTTTATTTTATTTTTATTTTTATTTCAACAAAAAAATAACAATAAAAAGTAAAGGAATAAAAAAATATATAAAAATAAAATAATAGAAGATAATAAAGTTACTTTATCACTTAGAAAATCAACTTCCCAAAAAATGAATAAAAATAAATGAACTTTTTTTTTCTTTTTCCAAAATTAGGACTGCTTTAAACTTTCCATAAATAAACTTCAATTTAAGACCCTTTACAAAATTTCCTTAAATAAATTGAAATAGGTAAAAACATAAACTCGATCTTTTTTTCAAAATTAAAATTAACTTGTCTGCTAAAGTTTTCGGTGAACAAACTATAGAAATCTGATCTTGAATAGCGGGTATATAGACACTTGTATGCATGTACGGAGCGACTTAAAATACAGAAAGTTTTATTTTTTCCATTTTCGTAGATATTCTTCTAAATTAATTAGTTTAAGTCATATGTAATATGATTAGTTGTTTAGAAATAGAAAAAGGGTATTATTGAAAAGCAAATTTAAATTGAAAAGTTAAAAAGTGGTACTCATTTAGAATTTAAAAAATTAGCCTCCGGGACTAGATCTTTGGTTTTCAAAAACCATTTTATAAAATTGGATCTCTCATTAAGACTAGTAACTAAGTTATAACTAATCCATCCAATTGGTTATAACTTAACTTTTTTCTCAACTTCGGCCAGATGGCCACTCCAAGGCATTTTCAAATTAAAAATCGGTTTTCTTCAAACCCTAATCAAGAGTCAGTATTAAATGGGTAAGGTTTAGTACTAATCAGTTTAAAAAAGACTTAATTTTATAAAAAATCTGAGAGGGAAAAAACTAAGCTCGATAGCGGCTCATCTCAATTGCTCTACAAACTTCTGGTGGATTGCCTTTATAGCCTCTATGATGGACCTGAGGGCTCTAATCTCTCACTAAGAGCATTTTCTCTTGTTAGCCTACCAAAGACGAGCTCCTATACATGGAAGACCAATATAGATACACCCTGTTCTACTTAGACTCTTGCCCAATCGCTAACCAGTCGAGTACCGAAGCCAACTTACCAAGTGTTAAGGTCGACCAAACAAATGCCGAGTTTGAGATTAGTATACGCCAAGCTTTATTCTTCTAGCCTACAAAACTATAGTGTCATTCAATTGCCTCGGTAACTCTAAGCATAGTCCTTTAATAGCAACCCTTACATCATTTCAACTTAGCCATAGCATCTTAAGACCCCAAAGTACAAACCATTAATAGGCCGCCACCTATCCCTTACTTTTTTTACACTTGTACTATATTTTTTTTTTGTCTTTTGTCATATTTACCCTTTTTCAAACATACTAGGAATCTCTTTCTTACATTGTCCTTTATGTAATTTTCCATTATTGTATTGTTACCTTAAAGGACGTACTATAAATAGTCCTTTTTACCATAGCTACAATCATCTTACACCTTTATAGTTAATGAATATACTTGTTCTTGTGAGATACCCTACTTCGAGTACATTTTTCCTTACACTCTTATCTAATCTTTCCAAATAGCTCGAGATTAGTGGCAAAAAGACCTCAGTATTAGCTTGTGAGTTATATCAAGCAAAATATTAAGTCGTGTATATTCGTTAGTGCATTATATCCTCCAACTAGCTTCAGGAAGCTACTGTATTTGTCAACCTTTTCCTTTCCTTCATTCTTTGATACTTCAAGGACCCACTATTACTACTCCCTACAGTAAGTCCTAGTCATTAACTTAGCTCCTAGGAATGTCAAGCAATCCTAATATCAAAGCTTGAGGTTGGGACCAAAAGCTTAATGTTGAAGTATTTCTTATTAGAGTATGTATGTTCTGCTATGCTCTATTTCTCTAGTGGGAAACAAAGCAAGTTCTTAAGTCACTGTGTGAAATCATATCATCAAAGTTAGGTGTAATCTTCTATTAAGTGAAGGAATTCCTAAAGTCTTGTATTAAGAATGTCGAGTCCTAATGTTCAAGGGGAGATTACTGATGCTAAAAGTGATGCTCATGGCAACGATTGTGCTACCCAACAAACCCCACGAACTACTAACGAACAGTTACAAAACCTTGCTGCTATTGTGGGTAACCTGACTATCTTTGTATAGAGGGTAGTAGAGACTAGGCCACAAGAGAGAGTTGTTAAACAAGGTCGAGATGTGAGAGAAATTTCGATGAGACAAGTAGTTAAGCCTGGAGCACCAAAAGTTGTTGATATAAACCTAGCTCCACCCAAACATGTTGAGAGGTTTGTAAGGAGGAGACTTGAGTTAGATGAAGTAAAAGAATATGGTAACAAGGAGGAGCAATATGATAGGTTCTAAGAGCGTAAGCTTCGTGCCCCTAAAAGATCCGAATGTCTCAAAGTATAGATTCTAAGCTTTCGTTGGTTTGGTGGTGCTGATGATCACATGGATTGTAAGGAGAAGATTGAAAAGATATTTGATTTTTACGACTATAAGGATGGGATAAAGCCATTAGAAGTACTTGAATTTTTATATTTTTTCATTTTAGTATATAAACTTTAAACTTGTTAATTTTACTACCCTAACATTTTAAATGAGACAAATTAGTTTTTTTACTATAACGTCCATATAAAGAATACTTATTTGTTTCATTTTAAAAAGTTGAAGTGCCAAAATGAGATAAAAATAAAGTTTGAGCACTAAAATGAAAATAAAATGAAAGTTAATGTATTTATATTATTATTCTACCATTTTAAATAATGGTCATTACAACAAAGATACTAATTTGACTCGTTTAAAAAATTAGGGTATTAAATGAACTAATTTAAAGTTTAGGTATTAAAATGAAAAAATATAAAAGTTTAAATACTCATATTGGCTTTATCCCATATGAGAACTTAGTACATATTTGAGTAACTACTTTAGAATTTTCTCAATATACTGTAATGTGGTGAAAGAAACTGTAAAATATATATATGGGAAACCGACATGAAATCCAAACTTGAAATGAGATGAAGAGAGTTATAAGTAATAGATTTGGTCCAGAACATTATGAGCAAAACACTTTTCGACATCTCCAAGAGCTCAGATAAGGTAGCTATCTATAGACGAGTACGTCTGAAAGTTCCAATTGCTAATGATCCAATATGATGTTGACAAGCCTAAAGTGTAGATAATTGTATATTTCATTTCTGGACTAAGATTCGAAATGGGTAATATAATGGAAGTTCAGATGCTTGGGAATCTGGATGATACCATTTAAGTACCATGAAAGGTTGGAAGGCAAAGGTAAAATCAGATTAGCCGAGTACTGAACAGCCGACCTGGCATGCTGAATAGAAATAGAATGCCAAGCTAACCTGGATATAACCAATATCAATACAGTTCCGAGGTGGACTATTGAGGTCAGATTCCAAGCAAACTTGATGATGGCTAAGGAAAGAATAAGGCCAAGTACCTAGAGGTCAAGAAAAACTAGGTCAAAGCTTAGGACGGAAGACCCAAGAAATCAAGTGTTTTAAGTGTCTTGATTTTGGATACATGGCTAGTTGGTACCCGAACCGATGTGTCATGACCATCAAGGGAGACAAGCCCCAATTTAAAGTAGAGAGTGCTAGTAAAGGGGAGGAAGAAGAAATGGGAGTTAACCAACTGTTAGAAGAGTTTCAAGAAGATTTGAATGCTATAACTCGACCTAAAATGAAAGATTACCAATGGTTGTACAAAGATCTCTCAATACCTTTACCTCTGATGAGAATTAACAGAGAGAAAACCTCTTTCATACAAACCACTAAGTGAATCGCAAACTATATGGTTTGATCATCGACAAAGGGAATTGTACCAATGTCATAACACAAAGAATAGTGAAGGCTCTAAAGTTACCGACCTACTCTTACCTTAAGCCTTACAAAATTCATTGGCTAAATGAAAAGGGAGATCTACCTATTACCAAATAAGTTAGAGTGTCGATTACTATTAGTGATAAATACAAGGACGAGCTGTTATGTGACGTCCTACCTATGTGTGCTTCACATATATTGCTAGGCTGACCATGGCTCTTTGATCTTAAGGTACTACATGATGGGTATAAGAACATGTATAAATTCTAAAGAGATGGGAAGAAGGTTATATTGACTCTAATGAGCCCTAAAGAAGTTCAATAGTCATAAGAGAAGATTTCCATATCACTCTAGAGGAAGCCCTTAATGATTTCCCAAGCTTAATTTTCCAAATTTGTTAAGACTGAAAAGTATATATTCTTATTGGTTAGGAGGCTACTAAAGTTGAAGTTAATCAAAGCATTACCTGCTAAGGTGCAGACATTGCTTTAAGAATATGCCGACTTGTTTCCTATCCAGTTACCCAGAGGCTTACCACCTATAAGAGGGATAGAGCATTGCATTGATCTCAAGTCCGGAGCTGCTCTATCTAACCAACTTGCCTTTAAGCTTTATCTCGAGTAGATAGCTGATAACTCTGATTTTAAACATATTTCACATGGTGATTTTATAGTATTTCCCTTACATTTTTGGTTTTCTTTAAAGAAATTGATACTTAATTGAGTAAAATTTTGATTTCAAGGTCTAAATGTGTTCTAGGATCAAAAAAGAATAAAAGGAATTAAGTTTCACTCAATTCGGAGTTCAAATGAAGAATTTTTGAAGTTACACAGTCTAGGATATGACCATGTCTCCAGGCTGTGTCCATGTAGGGAAATTGGCCAGGGACAGAAAGTTATACGACCTGGGGATATGGTCATGTCCCAGGTCGTGTCTGGTAAAAAAAACGAAAACCTTTTGATACACTATAAAAGAACATATTAGGGTTTCAAAAGAAAAAAGAGACATTAGAGAAGAGAAGAGACTTGAGGAGAAGGAGAAAAAAAAGGCGAGAACAACGCTGACTTCAAGATCGGAGAGATTTTTCATTAATCAAAGGGGTTTTTTATGTTTTTGATGGAACTCATTTTTAGTCTCATTATGATAGCTTAGAATTCGTGTATTTAGGATTATGAAACTTAGGGTTTCATATGACTCTTGGGTTGATTTAGAATTCTCAATAAAGTTTCTATTTTTGTTTGATTCAATTATGTCGTTTAATTGTTAATTGATATTTCTAGAATATCAATTTATGATATTATGCATGTTGATTGAGAAATTACATGTATAATTAGATCTTTACATAATTGGAGAGAATTACATGTATACTTAGAGATAAGATACATGTTTCTTCCGGAAAGTTAATTATTTGTATGGGAATTCATTATACATTAATGCAATTCTAAATTATATTACTAAGTGAAGAGATTCCGGTAAATAATTTAGGATTAGGGTTAATATGCTTGAGAAAGATATTAACTTTAATTGTGAATCCCTCCGATCAGGAATAATAGAAATTGAATTGAATATATTTTAAGCGGTCACATGTTAAAACTAGGGAAAATAATTCCTAAATACGTTATTGCATACTTGAAGTCGTTCTCAGTTTTATCGCTTTCTAAATTGCTTAATCAAGTCCTATAATTAGTTTAGTTTGTTAATTTCAGTATTTTTAATTCATTCAACTCATCATAATTTTCCGGTTAGATAATAAAGCTAAGGTTAATATTCGTACTCGAAGTCTCTGAGGGATCGACTCGGACTCACATCCGCCATATTAAAACTGATAGGTGCACTTACCTGATATTAATAGTTGAGTTGAAAAAGCAAGTTGATGAGTTAATTGTACATGGAAATGTTTGAGAGAAAACTAGCCCTAATGTCATGCTGGTTGTCCTAGTGCTAAAGAAGGATGGTTCATAGAGAATATATATTGATAGTCGAACTATCAACAAGATCACTATCATGTATCAATATCTGATCCCATGATTAGATTATATGCTCAATGAGTTGTATGGTACGTGAGTATTTTCAAGGATTGATATAAAGAGTAACTACCACCAAATCCGAATGAGACCTAGAGATGAGTAGAAGACTGCTTTCAAGACTAAGGATGGTCTATTCAAGTGGATGGTGATGCCGTTTAGGCTTACAAATGCATTGAACACCTTGATGCGGCTCATGAATCATATTTTGAGATCACTAATTGGTACATGTGTTGTTGTTTACTTTGATGAAATTCTAGTATATAGTGCCAACCACACTTCTCATGTTACATACTTAAGATTTGTATTCGATATCCTTCGTGTCGAACAATTGTATTGCAATTTGAAGAAGTGTATGTTCTGTCAAAGAGGTAATGTTCCTCAGTTATGTTGTTTTTGAAAAGGATATCAGAGTTGATGACAAGAAAGTTTGAGCTATTCTTGAATGACCAATGCTAACTAGTATTTCTAAAGTAAGGAGTTTTCATAGTCTAGCTTCATTTTATCGAAAATTTATTTAGAATTTTAGTTCCATAGTTGCCCCACTAACCAAGTTGACTAAGAAAAGCTCTAAATTCAAATAGGCTAAGAAAACTCAAAGGAGTTTTGAGGAGGTTAAGTCTAAGTTAACCTTTGCCCTGGTATTCTAAAGTTGGCATTGGAGTTGTTCTTATGCAAGAGCACTGACCGGTTGCCTATTTGAGTGAGAAGCTTAGAGATGCCATACTGAATTACTTGACATATGACAAGGAGTTCTATACCCTTGTTCGAGCACTTTAGAATTAGTAACATTATTTACTACTAAGAAAGTTTATTATCTACATAGACCATAAATCCCTTAAACACTTCTTAAACCAACAAAAACTCTCTCAATGCCATGCTAAATGGGTCAAGTTCTTAGAAACCTTTTGTTATTTCATAAAGCACAAGAAGGGAATGTCTAACACTATAGCCGGCGGCCTTTCTCATTGACATACCGTTATTACAACATTGTAAGCTAAGATACTTGGGTTTAGTACATTACCAAATCAATACAAGCATGATCTATACTTTGGACCCTTAGTAGCTAAATACAACATTGGAGGAGTAATGGTGAGCTAAGGATTGCTAATGAAGGGAACGCAAGTTTGTGTGCCAAGTGGTTTTGTTAGCGAATTACTTACCTAATAAGCCCATAATGGAGGCTTAGCACATTTTGGAGAGAAGAGAACGGTTGAGTTGCTAAAAAAGCATTTCTATTAGCCCAAGATGATGAAAGATGTGTGCAAAATTCTTAAGCGGTGTGAGGTTTGTAAATGAGCTAAGGGAAGAAAGGAGCCATATGGAGAATATATACCTTTGCCTATACCTAAGTGGCTATAGACCGATCTAAGTATGGATTTCATGCTTGGCTTACCCAGAATACCTCGAAAACATGATTCCATTATGGTGGTCATTAACTAATTCAGCAAAATGAGACACTTCATCCCTTACCACATAACTAATGATGCTTTATTTGTTTCTGACCTCTTTTTGCAAGAGATCATATGGTTGTATGAAGTTTTAAAGAGTATTGTATTTGACTGTGATTAAAGTCCATGAGTTTCTTCTTACGAATACTATGAAAGAAGCTAGGCACTAAGCTTATGTTCAATATTTCTTATCATTTATAAGCAAATAGCCAAACAATAGTTGCGAATAGAACTGTAGGTACCCTCCTTCAAGCTACTATTGGGAAGAATTTATATGATTGGATCTTTGCCTGCCCATCATCAAGTTTGCTTACAATTGCTCCACTAATAGCTCAATAGGAAGAACACCTTTTGAGACCGTTTATAGACTTAACCTAAACTTACCCTTGGACATGATTATCAGCTTGACCTCTCAAGGAGAAAGTCAATTAGGCCTACAGCATGCCAAAGAGTTTTAAAGACTACATCAAAAGGTTATCGAGCAATTAGCTAAGATTGTGGCCTAATAGAGAGAATAGGGAAGCTAAGGAAGGAGGTGAGTCATTTACAACCTAAGAGACCTTGTCTAGATCTACCTTAAAAAGGTGTGATTCCTAGGGAAGAAGACAAATAAGTTATCTCCTAAGTCATATGGCCCTTTCAAGATTCTTTGACACATCAATGATAATGCCTATGAGTTAGAGGTATTCTAGGGATACAAAGTGTCTCTTACTTTCAATGTTGCTAACCTAATGCCCTATGTGCCAAAAGAAGAAGAAGAAGACCAAGATTTAAGGGAAAATCTTCAACAATCCTAAAGAATTGGTGGATTACCAACCTCCAGACCCATTACTCATGCTTGCCTTCGAGGCCTCCAATCTCTCATCAAGAGGATTCTCTCTTATCAGTTTACCAAGAATAAGCTCCTATACATGGAAGAGCTATAGGTGAACTCTCTAAAGGCCCAGCTTAGACATACCTTGCTTTGCTCGAACTCTTGCCTAGTCATTAACCAACCAAGTGCTGAAGCTAACTTACCAAGTGCCGAGGCCAACCCGGCAAGTGCTAAGCCCGAGATTACTATATGGGAGCCCTACTCTTTTAGCCTACAGAACTGCAACATCATTTAATCACCTCAGAAACTCCAAGAACAGTCCTTCAACAACAGCCCCTACATCATTTCAACTTAGCCATAGCATCCTAAGACCCCAGAGTACAAACCTATTGATCGGCTATGATGTAAACCGTAATTAAGAATAGACAAGTCCGATTGTAGGGATGAGTCCAAACTTGTTAAAAGCTTGAAAAGGGTAATGGAGAAATGCATAAAAGGGATGAAAGATGAATGAAAGGGTAAGTCAAACCCATGAATATCTCCAAAGGATATAACACAATGGCGAAACTTCCAAGGACTTACGACATAGCTAGATATGATTATATGACACACGAAATGGTCCAGTGAGGTTACTCGCCACCTAGCCTTACTTAAGGGTTAGGATAAGAGTGAGATGAGAGTAAACAAATAATGTTTATGAAAGGAAGAATATCCAGTATATTGATGTTAATTCTTTTGTTGTTATGGCTATAAGTACAAGGGGTATTTATACCTAATAAGTTAGGGCAACTTATCTAAAAAGGAAAAGACAAAAAAGGTATTATCCTAAGAAAATAATGTATAAGAATATAAAAGGGTAAAAAAAAATATACAAAAAAAGTAATGATTAATATAGTAAATTCTATATGTGGTCCTATACATGTGGCAGAGATACATTAGCGATACCATTGGGGGATGTAGATAAAACGGTATAAGCTGATTGCTTATTCGAGCATAGGTGACTGGGGATTAGTTTGAGGTTGTTCTCTTAGCCTCTCAGTAAGAGTGATGCCGAGTAAGTGTTCGGCTCGAACATGAGTGAGTAAGTGCGCAATGTTTAGATGTTGTCTTGGTATTTTGCTATTCAGCACACAACTTTCTATAAATGGGCAGCCATATGACTCGCAAGCAGAATGGATCTGTAAAGAGATATTTGGCATCAATAGGAGTTAACTGAAGTAAGACAATTCACCTTACCAATCCCTTTAGTCTTCATGCTTGGTTGTAAGTCAAAGGGCCAACTATCATTCTTTCCGGGTTGATTTGGATTTGGCATTAAATCTGAATGGTCTTCGATCAACTTTCCATCAAGGTGGTATGGATTGAGGTCAGTAATGTTAAAGGTGTCAGAAACCCCATAATCTTCAAGCGATTCCAACCTATAGACATTATCATTGATCTTCTAAAGGATTCTAAAAGGTCCTTCAACTCTTGCAGATAGCTTATTTCTCCTCTTGCTCTGAAACTTTTCCTTACTTAGAAACTTTTCCTTACTCAGGTGCAGCTACACCAAGTCTCCTAGCTGGAATTGTTTAGCCATCTTACCCTCGGCCTTATCTCGCATTCTTCTGGTAACTTGATTTATCTGCCAAGTAACTTTGTTGTAGATGTATTGAAGGGACTGTGCTCGAGCTTTTGTGTCAAGGTCTTCTTGCTCGAATACAAGTATATAGGTATGATCGAAGGCTAACTCAGTATTAAAACCATAAACAACTGTGAAGGGGGCCTGCTTAGTGGTGCCATGTATGGTTCGGTTGTAAGCACATTTAACTACTAGCAAGTAGGTGTCCTAATCAGCCAAGTTCTTACCTACTATAGCTCGAAGCAACGATCCTAAAGTATGATTGACTACCTTTGTTTGGCTATCTATTTAGGGATGATAGGAAGTACTGAATAATAGTTTAGTCCCTATCCATCGCTATAAAGTTCTCTAAAAATGGCTTAAAAACTTTAGATCTCTATTTGATATTATACTTCTTAATAAACCGTGTAACCTAACAATCTCCAGTAAGAAAAGAGAAGCCATAGCCAAAGCATCGTTAGTCTTGGAGTAGGGTACAAAGTGTGTCATCTTACTAAACCTATCTATGACAACCATTATAGAATCTTTACTTCGAGTGGTGTTTGGTAATCTGAGAATAAAATCCATGCTCAACTCGGTCCATGGTTTCCTCGAACCAGGCAAAGGCATTTCTTTCCCTTACTCGACTTAAGATTTAGCCTTCTTACACACGAAACATCCTTCAATAACTCGGTGCACATTTCACCTCATTCTTGGCAAGAAGAAACACCCATTCCACAATTCATATGTCCTTCTCTCCCCAAGATGACCGAAGAGTCCTTCACTGTGAGCTTCCTTAATTGATAACTCCTGTAGTGAACTAGTTGGCACATATAATTTCTCTCTTCAAAACAAGTATCCATCTTCTACATTATATTTGTCCATTGTCCTTCCATCATGCAAGTATGGGTCCTAAGTGTAGATCATTAAAGTACTGTTCCTTGATACTTGCAAACCCAAATAATCTAGTATGAAGTTTTGTCAGGAGCGTATGTCTCCTTGAAAAAGCATCAATGACCATGTTGCTCTTTTCTTGCTTGTACATTATGACAAAATTGAATCCCCAAAGGAATTCAACCCACCTTACTTGCCGCTTTGACAACTTTATTTGACTTTGAAGATACCTCAGTGATTCATAGTCAATATAGGTGATAAATTCTCTTGATAGTAGATATTACTACCATACTTGTAGTGCTCAAATCAATGCCAAGAGTTATTTATCATACATAGAGTAGTTTAGCTAAGGTCTCCTAAGCTTCTTACTGTAGTAGGTAATTGATTGGCTTTCTTACATTAGAACAGTGCCTATCCCAATGCTTCATACGTCACATTCTATATCAAATATTTTCTCGAAGTTAGGTAAAGCTAATACAGGGGCAGAGGTCAACCTCTCCTTCATCTTAGCAAAACTTCTCTCTTCTTTTCTTCCCATCTAAAATTAATGTTCTTCTTTGTCAGCTTAATAAGAGGTGCAACGAGGGTTCTAAAATTCCTTATAAACCTTTTATAGAAGGAAGGCAGTCCATGGAAATTTATCACTTTGGCACAAGTAGTAGAAGTCGGCTACTCGATTATTGCTCGAATTTTCTTATCATCCACACTTAAGCCTCCTCCACTTACTACATAGCCTAAGAATACCACTTCCTCCTATCAAAAGCAACATTTCTTAAGATTGCTAAATAATCTCTCCGTATGGAAGACTCAATACGATATAGAGATGTTCAAAGTGACTCAACATGTCGACACTGTATACTAAGATGACGTCAAAGTACACCACGATACACTTCCCCATTAGATGTCTCAAAATGCAGTTCATTAGTCTCATGAAAGTGCTTGGGGCATTCGACAAGTCAAATGGCATGACTCTCCACTCATAGAGTCCATGCCTAGTTTTGAACGCAGTTTTCCAACTATCTCCTGACTTTATGTGAATTTGATGGTAGCTAGACTTCGAATCAATATTGCTGAAGATCTTAAGTCCACTTAATTCATCTAGCATGTCTTCCAACTTGAGAATAAGATACCTGCTCGGTTGTCAATACACATTTGCCAGATACCTTCCTTTTTCAGCACTAAAAGCGCAAGAACAAGATAAGAACTGAGGCTTTCCCTAACATAACCTCTCTCCAGTAATTCATTGACTTGTCATTGGAACTCAAAAGCATGTTAAGGACTCATCTAATAAGTTGGCTTATTCGATAAGGCAGCAATAGGTATTAAGTCAATGCAGTATTTTATGCTTTAGATTAGAGGTAACCCTTAGGGCAATTGTTTAAGAAATAGATCAGTATATTCATTCAGCAACTCTCTTACCTCTAAGGTTAATCCACTTCACTCCTTTAATTCTAATAGATGCCCAACCAACATAAGGGTCAACTCATCAGCATTAATGGCCTCTCCGTACTCAACTTTACTCATCATTAGAGTCTTTTTTTATCCGCGAGCAAGTTTTACCTGCAATTTGTTAACTTCCCTCGGTGGCATCGGGTTTAGCGTAATCTTCCTACCATCCTTCTTGAATACATAAGTGTTCCTATATCCGTCATGGACAACTCTTTTATTAAATAACCATGGTCAGCTAAGCAACACGTATAAAGCATACATAGGCAATACATTGAAAAGAATCTCATTAAAGTAATTTCCGATAGTGTTCAGCAATAATACTTATTGAGTGACATATAGTGCTCCCTTTTCATTCAGCCAATATAACTTATACGACTTCGAATGTATGATAGTTGGCAACTTTAACCTTGTGATCAGATCGAATGGTGCTACATTGGTACAACTTCCACTATGCACAATCAGCGTGCACACTTGATCATTCACCTTACAAGTGATATGAAGCAAGTTGTCCCTCTAGTCCTCTTCATGTGAGGGTTCTAAGTTCATTGCGCATCGGAAAACTAAGATCAACTGATCCAAGTCCTTAGTAAACACACTCTCCTCAATCAGTTCGTTCTCTTGAGAAACTTTTTTCTTGATAGTGCACTCCTCCTTCTTAGGTTCCTCATTAGAACTTTTTACTTTTAACTTCAGGACGTCTCTCTTGATGACCATAGTCCTTCAGTTTAGGTACTAAGTAGCCATATGTCCAAATCCTTACCATACGAAGCACTTGATTTGGCTCATCTTCTTACTAAATGCCCAACCTTTCTCATAAGTACGTATCAGTACATCACTCTCTAGTCAGCCCTTCGGCTTAGTCCTAACATCCCCTCATCCGATCGGCTCTATACTTGGCTGACCTCGGTAGCTTCCCTAAATAGGTTGGCTTGGCTGAGCAAGTCGGCTAGTTGATGATTAAGTCGGCATTCAATTCTTTCTCTACCTTTCCACTTGTTGAGCTATTAAAATGGCTTTATCCATTGTGTTGAATTGTTAGAGTTCCACAATGTTTCAAATGTCACTTCTCAATCTAATAAAGAACCTAGAGACGTTTTGTGTTGGTGGTTCCTCTATTTCATAACAAATCATAAGAATTTAGAATTCTTAGACATACTCATCAATAGCTCGACCTCCTTGCCTTAGTTCTTAAAGCCAAGTAAAAGTATCTTGCAGATAAGTATCCGATACAAATCTATTTCTGAGTATTCTTTTTATCTCAAGCCAAGTATTAATCTCTCTATATCCTTCTCATCACCACGTAGCTTTGAAATTCTTCCACTACATGGTGGCATATCTAGAGAACTCAATAGCAACATTTCTCACTCTCTTATAATCCCCATATTAGTAATAGTAAAAAATATGTTCCACTTTCTCTTCCTATTCCAAGTAGTCATCCACACTTATAAAACCATTGAAATTCGGAATCTGAAGCTTCATATGGTTAAATGCTTTATGTCCTTGAAGTTGCTTTTCTTCTTCATAATACTCTTGCCTATCCTCTTCTCCCATGTCTCCTAGGTCAATCCTTCTCCTCACTCATTTGCTTACTCCTCCACCTCGAGGAGCTAGGTTCTAGCCTCCGGTAGGTCAGGTAGCTTGTGGGGTGTTAGGTGCAACCTCAGCAAGTCGATAAGCCAATGCGTGAATAACTCGAGTTAAATCCACTAAGAGGTTATCCATCTCATCAAGTCTCTCGTCTATGCTTCTTGGAGTATCTTGAGATTGTCAGCTACGGTAGACAACACCATTGTTGTCATTTCCAACACTAATATTAACACTTGGGTCCGTCATTTTCTCTGATAGATCTAATCTCATATTCTTCGATTAAGTGTTTTAGTAAACACTTCCAC
This sequence comes from Lumnitzera racemosa, assembly GCA_024138005.1. Classification (NCBI taxonomy): domain Eukaryota; kingdom Viridiplantae; phylum Streptophyta; class Magnoliopsida; order Myrtales; family Combretaceae; genus Lumnitzera; species Lumnitzera racemosa. The sequence continues at coordinate 96,784,942 of JAMXBC010000006.1, read as the reverse complement.
AAACTAAAAATTTAACAGCCAACAACATAGTAGCTAAACGAACATAGTAACTTGCTCTATTTCACATACGCAAAATAAAGTATAAATAGAACTTTAAAACAAACTACTACAATTCAAACAAAACCTTCGCTCTGATACCAAGATAATGCAGATCATAATCAAGAACAGATAAGGCTGGTCGCAGGAATAGGTCTAAACTTGCTAAAAGCTTGAAAAAGGTAATAGGGAAACGCATGAAAGGGATGAAAGATGAATGAAAGAGCAAGCAAAACCTACAAATAGCTCCAAAAGATTTGATGCATAAGTGGAACTTCTAAAGACTCATGGTACAACTTGATATGATGTGCGAGATGGTCTAGTGAGGTTACTCACCACTTAATCTAACCTTGCTTAAAGGTTAAGATAAGAGTAAGATGAGAGTAAACAAATAGTGTTTACGAAAGAAAAAATATCTAGTGTATTGATGTTAATTCTCTTGTTGTTATGGCTATAAGTACGAGGGATATTTATACTTGATAAGTTATGATAACTTACCTAAAAAGGAAAAGACAAAAAGGATACTATCCTCAAAAAGTAATGTATAAGAATACGAAAGAGTAAAAATGAATATTCAAGAAAAGTAATGATTAGTGTAACAGATTCTACACGTGGTCCTATATACGTAACAAAGATGTATTGGCGATGCCATTGGAGGATGCAAACAAAAGGGTATGAGCTGATTGCTTGTTCAAGCAAAGGTGATTAAGGAATAGTCCGGGGTTGTTCTCTTAGCCTCTTAGCAAGAGTGATGCCAAGCGAGTGGTCGACTCGGACATGAGTGAATGAGCACAGGAGGTTTGGCTATTATCTAGGTATTCTGCTATTCGGTACATAACTTTCGAGAAGTGGGCAGTTATGTAGCTTGGCATGCAGAGTAGATCGACAAAGAGATACTTAAATCGATAAGAGTCAGCTAGAGCAGGAGGATTCGCCTTGCTATTCCCTCTAGTCTTCGGGCTCAACTGCGGGTCAAAGGCCCAATAACGTGATTCCTATCAAGCCGCCACCTATCCCTTACTTTTTCTTACACTTGTATTATATTCCTTTATATCTTTTGTCGTATTTACCCTTTTTCGAACATACTAGGAATCTCTTTTTTACATTGTCCTTTAAGTAATTTTTGATTATTATATTGTTTCCCTAAAGGATTTACTATAGATAGTCATTTTTGTTGTAGTCGCAATCATCTTACACCTTTACAATTGATGAATATACTTATTCTTACAGGATACCCTTCTTTGAGTACATTTTCCCTTACACTCTTATCTAATCTTGCTGAGTAGCTCGAGATTCGTGGTAAGTGGACCTTAGTATTAGCTTGTCATTTATATCATGCAAAATATTAAGTCGTGTGTATTCATTGGTGCACCAAATCCTCTAAGCAGCTTTATGGAAGCTATTGTGTTTGTCAACTTATTTCGTTCCTTTATTTTTCAATACTTTGAATGACCCACTATTGCTACTCTTTACTATAAGCCCTAGTAGTCAACTTAGCTTCTAGGTACATCAGGTTGGCCTTCCTGCATCAGCATGACTGTTATGCCAAATCCAATCATGTCATACTCTACTTTGAATACTTTGTCAAGGCTCGAAAGAGCTAAGATAGGGACAATAGTTAGCTTCTCCTTTACATCCTAAAAACTCCTCTATTCCTTCTTACCTATTTGAACTCAATGTTATTCTTAGAAAGTTCGATCAATAAGGCCATAATGGTGCTAAAATTGTTGATAAAGCGGCAATAGAAGGATGCTGGGCTATAAAAACTTCTCACATTGGTAAAATTGGATGTCATTGAACATTTAGTAATTGCTTTCACCTTTTCCTCGTCCATTCGTATACCACCTCTACTCATAACAAATCCCAAGCAGACTACTTTAGATCAGCAAAAGTCATACTTCTTAAGATTGACATAGAGCTTTTCATCTCGAAGCTTTGAGAGAATAGCTTAGAGATGCTCATAGTGAGTCTCCAAGTCAAGGCTACAGACTAGAATGTCATTAAAGTATACAACGACAAATTTCCCAATTAGTTCTTAGAGCACATGGTTCATCAGTCTCATGAATATGTTCAACGCATTTGATAGTTCAAATGGCATCATAAGCCATTCATACAATCTATTGCAAGTCTTGAATATGGTTTTCTACTCATCCCCCTCTTGCACTCTAATCTTGTGGTAACCAGATTTGAGATTGATTTTAGAGAATATCCTTACTCCATTCAATTCATCAAGCATGTCATCAAGCCTAGGTATGGGGTACCTATACTTGCTGGCAATGCGGTTAATTGCTCGGCTATCGACACACATCCTCCATGTCTCATCGTTCTTTAGCACCAATAGAGTTAGCACAATACATTGCCTAAGGGACTCTCATCAATACCCTTTCTTCACTAATTCATCGATCTATTTCTGTAACTCGGCATCTTGTTACAGATTCAGCTTATAAGTAAGCTTGTTTAATAAAGTTGCTCCTAGCTACAAGTCTATCACATGTTCAACACCTCAAATGGGAGGCAAACCTTCCTACAATTCACTTACTAACAGGTCAGTAAACTTATCCAGTAAGGACTTCACCTCAGCAAGAAGTTCAACATTCAATTCTCTCACTTTAAGCAACCTTTTAATTAGTAGATAAGTCAGCTCTTCAAACTTCATCTCCCTCTTCAACTCAGCTTGGGTCATTACTAAAGTCTCTTTCTTCAAAACTTAGATTAACTAAGTTTTCATGGTCTTAACTTGCTCAACTGTCATAGGGCTCGGCTTTACCTTCCTCCCTTCCTACTCTAATGAATGTGTATTCTTCCTACTATCATACATAACCTTCTCATCAAACATCTATGGTTTACTAACTGGAATATGAGATGTACTCATAGGCAATACATTACAGAGCATTTCATCTTGGTAGTTTCCAATACATATTAGAGCAATAACTTACTTAGTCACCTATAGGGCTCCTTTATCATCGAGCCGATATAGTTTGTATGGCTTAGGGTAGGTTAAGGTTGGTAACTTCAATTGATGGATGGAAGCGGATGTTACATTGGTGTAGTTACCATTGTTAACAATTAATGCATACAATGACCCATCTACCTCGTAGCCAATGTGGAACAAATTCTCTCATTGCTCGTCTTCTAGTGCTAGGCTTATACTCATCACTCGTCTTAGTACCATGACTGCAAGCATGTAATTCTCTTCTTCACTATGGATAATCTCCTCCTCCTTAGACAACTTGCTTTGTCAGGTCTTTTTTAGTTCTTCCACTTCCTCATCAGTGCTATTAACCTTAATGGTCAGTGTTTCTCCTCAAATCACCATAGTTTTTCTGTTTGGACATTGAGTGGCTATGTATCCAAACCCTAAGCTTTGTTCCTTCTCAAACTTTCTCTAAACCTCCTTCTATTCTATTTGGGCAATTAAAGCAAGTCGATTATGACTTATTCAACTTAGATCTGATCGCACAAGTCAACTTGAAACAAGCTAGTAGGAGCTCGACTAATAGAGGCTCAAAATTGGTTTATTCATCGATGTTCAATCCTTTAAGCAACTCGAATAACTTCATTAAGTGAACTAATATCTATGGTTTCCAGAATATCTCCAATCTCATACTTCAACCTACTAATGAATTGAGACACAGTTCGGTCCTTGAGTTCGACTACTTCACAACAGATCGTCAACATTTGAAATTCCTTCACATGTAATTCAACACATGATCCTCCTTATCTCAACTCCTATAACATCTTGAATTCATCTTATCGATAATAGCTCGAAATAAATCTTCTTCTCGTGACTCTCTTCGTTTCATCCCAATCCCTTACCTCGTATTCTCTTTCTAGTTTGCAAATTCTTCTCTCGTAAAGTTGCGTAACCAATAAACTCCAGTACGGTAAGTCTAACTTTAGCATTCTCAGGCACTTCATGACACTTAAATGGCTTTTCAATTTTATTTACCTAGTCCAAGTAGTCCTCAGCATCACCACTTTCAGAAAAATTAGGGATATGTATCCTCAAGCCTTCCATTCTAGGTGTTTGGATATTCTTCTCCTTAGGTTCATAATACTCTTCCTGCTCATCACTTACTTCTTCTTTCTCTTCTTCAATCTCATTTAATACTAGTTTGTATCGAGCAACTTTGTCTATTCCTCCAACTCAAGGTAATCAAACTAGTGCATTAGCTCAGCCATATCGGTCATTACCTCTCTTAGATAGCTCATTGACTTAACTTCTATAAGGTTCATTTCTAGCTCGTTGTCTATCTTCATTTATGGCAATCACTAAGTTAGTAAGCTTATCTAATCATTCATTTGTAGATTGGATGTGTGAAACTTCCTTGTTGACCTTAGCCATTACAAGAACCACTTTCTCGGTTACCTATGGTTCCTTGAACATTAAAATTGAAATTGTTATCTATTATAATAGATTAATAGTTGAAACACAATTCGAAATTCTTTCCTTAAACAACAACAACAACAAAACAACACTTAGCACACTAACAGCCAACATTAGATTTCTTCAACATTAAACACTCTTCAAACACTCACAACAACAACATACAATTTCTTCAACATATTATAACAAGTCACTTAGAGCATAAAGTAACAAAAACTTACTAGAACATAACTAAGCTCTAATACCAAAATGATATAGATCGTTAGGAAGGTAACATACGACTACCAATATCATGTGAGCTAAAGGGAGTAGGTTCAAATAGCAAGATAGTCCAAAGGTCAAAAAGTAGTTAAAGATTGAGTAGGTCCTCATATACCGACGATGGATATTATGTACCAATGTCTTACACAAACTTAGGTCACACTTGATATGATTTACAAATGTGACTGAAGGTCATTCGCCACTAATCTATGCTCATAATGGATTAGATAAGAGTAAATGAGAGTAAGAAAAGAATACTTAACTCAAAAGGAAAATGTCTAAAATTCCATATATTTGAATCCGCGGCTATTCCATGTCCAAGTATTTATATAGCCCAATTGAGGTAAGTTCTAAGTCAAAGTAAATTACAAAAAGGATTCCTATTGGAAAAGGAAAAATATGTGGTTTATAGAGATAAATTTGTAAAGCAAACAAGAGAATATTCAAGCACAAAAAGGACAATACGGATGTCAGAAAATAGATGTGTGTCAATTGCTCTTTTTGTGATCCCAAATGGTGTTATTTGCTTAACATAGCTGATTTAAGCAAAGCAAGTCAGGTCAGCTATTTAGCAACTTGGAAACTTAGTTGTTCAGGGCCTAGGAAAGGTTAGTCCAATAAGTGGCTATTCTTCTTATTGGCCTCGACTGGTTAGTATGGAAGTAGGGCAACATATCCTCGATTGTGTGTTAGCTCAGTAGTGGCAAGTTCAATAGTTGGCCTTAAACTGGTGCATCATAAAGAGGTTAGCTCAGCAATAGGTTGGGCACCTTGGGGGTCTCTTCAATGAGATAGAGAGAGATTGGAATAGAGTACCATATTAGGTCAAGGTGGAGAACGCATTGTTCTTCAAGGTTTAACTCTTCTAGAGTAGTCTAATGAACCATATTAATGAGCCCTCAAGCTTAAGATTGACTAATTGGTTCATAATCCCTATCAAGACAACTTCTCTTTAAGGTTACCTAGGAGTTTTACTTTAATTTGACCAAAAGATTTCCTAAATTACTTTTGGTGACAAGGGTCTTTTAATAAAGAGATATGAAGTGGGGGAATGTAGAGTTTGTGAAACTAAGGTAGAAAGAGAGAAAAGAGTCAGCATACTGGAGTGTTTTTTTACAAAAAGGAAAATATTTCTAATTTGGTTACTTTAGAACATACGAGAACTATGACACTCTATGTGAATAAAATGTAAATGAAGTATCATATGAATTGTGAGAGATATTTAGTAGTGATATATAACACTAAGTAATGAATAATATATCAATACTAGCTAAAAAGTTATCAGCTTATGAGCTAAGTAGTTGAAATGGTCTAATTAGTATTTATTAGGTTAGTTATTAACTACTTTTGGCATGGAATATTACAAATGGTATCAAAGTTAGCCTCTTACAAGTAGGTGTATAGTATAGGGACAACCTAAAAATGTGAAGATTTAGGCATGGTTATATGGTCTAGCTATGAGGACATTGCATGTTTAAAGGGAGGGGTGGGATTGTGACACCCGATGTAAATGGAGTCTTACATAGATTGTGAAGATATAAAATAGCGGTATTAGGTTAAGTAGTGAATAGTATGTTAACATTAGATGGAAACCTTTGGGCAAGGCGATTGAAACTAGTCTATTAGTATTTGTTAGCTTTGTTAGTAGCTACTTTTGGCTTTGATATTACAATTAATATTAGAGTAAGCACCTTACTAGTAGGTACAAGTATAGGGATGACCAAAAAGGGAAAGATTTGGGCCCAATTGTTACTCTATATGAATGGAATGAGAATAAAGTCCCACATAAATTGTGAGAGATGTTAAGTAGTCATATATAAAACCACGTAGTTAATAATATGTTAACACTAGATAGAAACTTTTAAAATAAGTGATTAAAATGGGCTAATTGGTGCTTATTAACTTGATTGTTAACTATTTTTGGCTTAAGATGTTATAGAAACACTTAATGGAGACTTAGACCGTGCAATGGGCCTTAGGCTGAGCAAAAGTCATAAAATTGTCTAAATTCTCTTTGATCAAACACAACCTTTATTAGTGCAATAAGACCTTATGTTTCATATTCATAGACTTACTTAATTAGTCTTAATAAATTCGTGAACTATTAACTAAGTGTTATTGTAACTAATTTAAGGTGATGTAACACTAGTACATGCATCCCATATGTAGTTATTTAAGGGGCGATTCCATTATACTCTATTACATATACATGTTTTGATTAACATAACAAAAAATAAAAAAAAAATTTCACCCAATTACAAGCTTTAGAAAAGTTGTTGCATTCAAAGCTTCAACCTTATAATATTATCATAATTACATTTCCTTCCTTCAAAAGCCATTAACAACACTCCATAGTATAGGTAACGACCATTTATGTAAATTTCTAACTATGGATATAGCACATATTCATAGTTGCAATCATCTTGTCATCTTCCATGTTGGTGAGGGATCAATAAAGATAAAGAGGCTACTTGGCGACTCAAGTGCAACTCATTATTGTTGCTAATATACAATTACATCCTTTTATAGTCTTACCAATGGGCATTTCTCAAAATTTTTAGGTTTTTATACAAATTTTATATAAAAGGATGTATGTTGGTGCTAATGCTAACTTGGTGATGGTGCTAATGATGGTACCATCTTAGTACAAGTCCTGATGCTGTTACCATTGTGATAGTATTATGGAAATAATGGTGGTGTGGTGATATAAACTATGGTGATGATGTGGTGTATGATACTTTATGGAATTATTTAGATGTTGCTCCTTGAATTGTTATTTTAATTAAATAATGGAATAATAATTTAATTGAAATCAACTTAATAAATCAACAATTATCAAATCATTCTTGAAATGCTAACTATTCTTTAAGAAAAACCATACCATAATAGTAAGTAAATATGCACATGAGAATATCATTCCAACATGTGCATAGGGATTTCTTATATAATATCGTCATAAACAAAAATAGCCAAGAAGAGTCAATTTAGAAGTCCATAATAGGTACCAAATAGATTGAATAATGACTAGCAATGTAATGTATCAAAACCTGGGGCTCAAAACCCGAGTGTTACAACTCATCATGTGTCATTATTAGCTAATAACATACTAAGGTCAAAACAACTAACATCCATAAATCTTTAGCTTATCTAACAATTTACACTAATAATTCTAAAACTTTAAATTTAAAATTGAACTTTTCTTTTCTCCAAAATTTAATACAAAGGATTAATAGAAATTATATAACCGAACCACCTAAGTTAAAATGCTTTCTTTTCATGCTTTAACATCATCACTCGATCCCTTAGTCCATGGTCATAAATAAAACAATCAAACTTTTTTTATACTTGAAAAACAAAATCTTAGAGAGATGAGTTGAAAGCACGATACGGCATATACATACATATGTATAAATAAAAGCAATATCAATTTCATACACAATATAAGTATCCATACATTAGCGAACCATAGTTACTATCTATATTTAGTCCAATAAGCAGCAAAGTATTGGCATCACAAGACTTGGAGTAACTCATGATTCTAGTACACACAATATATATAATACCAAAACCCAACACCTAAGTAACTAAATAATGTCCCAAATCTACCTAAATCATTTCTATGTGGTACTCTTCTTAGGATATCATTGCACATAGATTATTGAGTTAACACCCCTAGATCACCTATCCATTCAATCCCTTAGCTTAGCCATGTATACGCATCATATAATTAATTATTGTTGTATGGTTAATTAGGTTCAGTTAAGCAATTAGCTTAGCAATCACAAGTAACAAGTAGTATCCTATACTTAAACTATTGGTATTATAAGAAGCCAATAGACAAGCAATCTTAGAATCTCGCAACAAGTAATATTATTTTAGAACTCTTTTTAAAAATAATACTCACAATATTACCCTTCTTAAAACCTAATGTTGTCAAAACCGAACCAGATGATTGACTTGGGAATGAGAAGGTATTGAGAGTCGAGAGGGTCAACTAGAGTTTAAAAAAATATTATAATATGATTCATATTTATTTGTAAAGTAATAAAAATTACATATATACTTGAGAATTGAAGGTTAAGAGTTTTTTTATAGTTTATTTTTTTCTTGATCTATATATTTTTTAGTAAATTGGTGTATTTTATATAAAATATATGAGAAAATAATATATATTAGCCAAGAAAAACCCAATGGTTTCTTATAAAAATAAAGTTGGACTGATATGGTTAATTGGATTGAATTGAGGTCATTGTCTAAGGGTTAAATGGATGATTTAGACTGGGTTTATGAAAGGGTTAAGTTGAATCAAATGGACTAGGTGAGTTAACCCAAGTTTGATAACATTATTAAAACAAACTATCCATACCTACTTGATATTGGCATGATTTAACCTTATGTAAAAGTTGCTAGAAACATGTTAATCATTGGTAAATTAATTTTGAAAAAGTGTAATAGTTAGGTATGAGTAGGATTGGTAGGATAAAGATGTAAAAAAAGGAAGAATCAACAAAACTATGTACGGGGAAACAAGATCAATTGGACGATTTATGTATGAATTAGTAAGCCGATTCAATTTGTTACTGACAAGCCAATTCTCACCTCTGTAATTTTATAGCTTCTGCTTCCTCTAAGAATCTTTTAACAAATTAAAAACCCAATCATCCTTTGCTAAAGCTATCTGAAACTCTTTTCAATTATCATTCATAATAGTACTCTAAGACTTATAACTCCCAAACATCACATAAACTTGTGTAATATTGATTCCAACATTGCTTTACATAATCAAATAACCCATAAATGACATAAAGCTCAAAGATTGCAAAACTTACTTGCTAAACTTGTAAATAAAAACACTTTTAAGACTTGAAACTTCCACCAAACGCTCCAAAACACAACCCATATTGATTCTTTAACAAGGGCTTAAGGAGAAAAACGTACCTATGGATTCTAACTTACCATAGATTCCTTTAGAAACATTTTTTCCCTTGAAATTTTTTTGTTAATCCTAAAAATTAGTGGAGTATGTATGAAGAAACTCCAAAAGGAAGAGGTTGTGATGAACGAAAGAAGAAAATATGAGGAGAGACTGCCAAAAGAAGAAGAAAGACTTAGGATTGTGATATGTTGGCTAGGGTTTTATAATAGAAAAATTAGATTAAAATAGTTTTAAAAGATTTGGATACTAAAATTCCAAAAAATATCCTTCACTTATAAGTTTATCTTCCAATTTGCAATCGACTTGTACTTTTATTTCCTATTTATTCTCTTATTCAATTTATGGGTTTTAACAAGTAGTGAATGCCCCATAGCAAAGTTAGTAGCAATAAGAAAAGACTAAACTGCCCCGAAAAGTAAGAGAAAAACAATGCATATAAAACATCTGTATGATCCTATTAGGACATCTAATGGATTGAATTCGAACTAATATCTAACTACTTCCCGTGAAATATTTCAATTACGCTAATACCAATAGAATGAATGTTATTAGCTGTTAATATTACCATAAAATTTGATTTTTTTTTCCCCTAACTTGTATTCTTATTACATATCTTCACGGTCTCGCAGACGGAAACACTCAACTTGTTATCTCATGGTTGAAATAAGGATAAATGCAAATACAACGTGGTGAATTTATAACCGTTAAAAAGAAAGCCCGTTACTGTGTCCGTAGAAAATTCCAAATAAAGCCCATAAAAATTAAATTAACACTCCTTATCCAAAACACTTCCCTCTCCTTCTTCTCCTTCTTATTCAGGCATCTCTCTCTTTCTCCAAGCTCCGTTCTCTTCATCTTTCGCTTCAAAAATGCATCAGCATACTCTTCTAAAAGCACACACCTTCGCATCTCCTCCAAGCCCACCAACACTCCTCCTCCCCTTTCTCTCTCCTTCACTTCACACAACATCACGCTCCTACTCTTACTGTAACAAACCCACTTCACAGGTACACTTCATTCATTACCATTACTACCTCTTTCTTCCATAATTCGATAACAAGGGTCTCGTAACAAGTGCCTCACTCACAATTGTTCAAGAGAAGATATAATGAATGCCAATCACGCAAAAAATAAAAACTTATATCACATGTTGTTTTTTCTTGAAATACGTAATGATAATCGTAATTTATGTGCTTATGGTTACACATTGTGTGAGAAAGACGGTTGCCTTTTCAGTATCAGGATGCTTATTAACCAAACCCAAAATCACATTCGTTGCGGTTTTGCATAAACGTTTACATAACTGTCCCGTAATTGTTCTTTTTGTAAACGTAAATGCTTGCTTATTCGTGTTATTTTCCCGATACTCGGTGATTAACGTTATATTAATTGGTTTTGATTGTTTTTTCTTGTTATAGCTGGTTAAGTTAGTCAGGTTTGATGGTCCGGTTATTAGTAGTGATAGATTAAATGATGTAGAAGACAATGATTTGGTGGTGGAGACATGCATTACGCGTGTTCTGCCACCAGCATTAACGCTTCAACGTGGGCTTGAGAGCATAAAGGAGGCTATTGAGGAGTTGAAGGCTAACCCGCCTTGTCAAGCCAGTGGACTGCTGAGATTCTTGGTATGCTTGTTTCCTGTTGTAATGTTATGAATGCTTTTGAGGGCTTAATCAATGTTTAGTTAAGGTCATTTGCTGTCGATATCTACTTAGGTTGTGGTTGGGTTGGGGTTGAGATTGTGCTGTCATTTGATTTATGACCTTGGCATTTCCTATGTTCTTTTATGTCGTGCAGTTGATGTGGTGGAGTAGGCATGAGTAAGTATTGAAGGTTACAAATGTGTATGAAATTCATTTCCATGAATTATCAACCAATGCATTTGGAGTTTTTGGATTTTAGCTTCAAGTTTGGGTCTAGTCCTTAATTCCAAATCTATAATGAACCATTAGTACATTTGGGGCCTGGTGGACTTCTTTTCATCTTCTTTTTTTACTTTCTTATCTTTTCAATCTCTTATATGTATTTAATTCGTGTTTGATTTGTATGTTGGGAAAATTATCTGCTTAGCTGTTTTGGTTTAAAAAATCATGTTTGAAAAGATTGTCTTTGGCATCTTGCTGTAATTACACTGAAGTGGTGATCGAGGAAGGAACTTTGGTAATTGAAGATTTTTGTGTTCTCAATGTAGGTAGTTTGTGAAAAAGAGTGAGATTTATTGGGAAAAGAAAACTTTAGCTGGTTATTGTGCAAAACTAAACAAAAGTGGAGGGTTAGATAAGTCTACTTTTATAGAAATTTGTTGGGTATTTTGTTTTGTGGTCAGCATATCACGGTGGAAAAAAAGATACCTGGACAATAAACAAGTAGACAAAATAAATAGGCCTTTTACTTTCAATGACAAAGGTAGATAGATGAATTGAATGTGTATTTAATCCCTCATTTTCTTGTTTCTGTAACACGCATGGAGTGCATTGTTTATGAACATGCAGGTTGCTGTCCCTCCAGGTGCTGCAGCCTTGAATTGGTTTTGTCATCAACCTAGTGCATCCCAAATATTTCCTCTTTTCTTCATTTCGAAGGAAGTGGAAACTTCATTTAAATCACTCTATTTACATGACAAGCGTGGAGTCTTTGGAATTGGGGCAGCTGCTTACTTTATAGATTCTTCATCATGTACTTCAAGGAAATTTGGCTCAATCAAGAGGTTTGATGGCTTTCTCCTTCACTAGGTTACTCCTATGTTGCTTATTTATCGCAATATTTCTTTAATACTGTGCTTTGGAGAGCAATAAACATTATAGATATCATATAATGTTCACCAATACAAATTGAGGAAACTGATTTCTTTTTAAAGAAAAGCATAAAATCATTTTTGTCTATGCATTCACCATAAATCTATGGTAATTGGTCACCACCACTCACCATTATCAAGTTGCAGCTGCTAAGATCTTGTAGGACCACCTTTAGATTTAAGTTACATGCAATGGTGTGAAGACAATGATAATATTTTACACAAGATGACTACAAAGTTTTTGTTCACTTACATTTTAAGTGATTTGCTTAGAGAGTTATAATGTATGCCGTACCATCGCTCTTTCATAAATATTTCTTCACTTTCATCTATATGATATCTAGCGTATTTGTCTAGAGGTTGAATGAGCTCAATTGCTCTGTAGATATCTTACAAATGATTCAACACCTGTAAAAGCTTATGGTTTCTTGGATATTCATTTCGACATGGAATCATTGTCAATGAAACGTGAGGCAGGTTCGTGTTACTTTTTCATTCCTCAGGTAACTTTGCCTGCTGACATAATCAGTTAACTCAAATTATTCCTTTTATTCTGTTTTATTGTCCTGTGTCTATTTGGTTGAATAAAATCTCATGCTATTAGGATATTTGTCACGTCCATCTTTTAATTATTAGCTGCACTAGCTCTGATGTTGATGTTATGATGTGATCAGATTGAGCTGGATGAGCATGGGGATGTTTCTATTTTAGCAGCAACGATGGTTTGGAGTGCACCTTATTGCACCTTTGAAGCAGCACTTCTTTCTTTTGAGAGATCTTCATTCCAGGTACAGTATGTCTATTGTGTAGATGATTGTGACATCATCATTATTGACTCTCTAGATCTTTCAGTTTAATATAAACAACACGATAGCATTGTTATTGTTGTCTAGGCAAGTTCTTATGTTCCATGGATTGGAGATAAGTTCCGGTCTACAATAGGATCTACTCTTAGAAGCCTTAATATGGAAGAAAATGACTTGGTCCCTGAGGTAAAAGTTTCAGACCTTTACTCTATGTTATTGCCAATTTTTAACCAAATGTTGGATTCTCAATCGGTGTTCCATTATATAGATTTTTTAATAGGACAAAACATAAAGTCTTAAGTGTTGATGGACTCCTTAAACTCCGAAATGTGCTTTCATCTCCCTGTAACTTTTCCTAGCCACGCCCCCCCCCACCCCACAAAAAAAAAAAAAAAGAAAAAAGAAAAAAGAAAAAACTCATACCTCTACATCACTAATAAGGCCTATAGTGGTGATTTTCGGCCTTTAATTTTAGGAGGCATATGCATATTCTACAAGAATTATGGGGGAATGAAGGCACCTTTGGGAATTTAAGAAGTCTATCTACACTTGATCAATAGTCTTAGGAGTACATTTGTTATTACCTCTTTAAATATATAATCTCTATTTGCTATCCTCCTTCTTGCCTTGTCATGTTTAAATGATACTTTCGAGCAGAAGTTCTGCGGATAGTTCTTCTACCAGTTGCCTTCCTATTTTTAAGACTTCATTTAACCTCCTCCATTCATGTGTTCTTTTTGAGAAACCCTGTGTGACCTGCATTTTTTTTTTTTTTTCTATAAGCATTGAAGTTGCCAGTTATGCAGTATCATTTTGACTTATCCTTCTTTGCATTATCACTTTAAATATAACTGTAGGTCTATAGCTATGCTATTCCAGTTGGAACACTGACTTCTTTGGCTGCCTGCATGGAACTGGTATTCCCTTCCTTATGGTAAATATTCATACTTCATTTATGTTCTCCAAAATTTTTCTGTTGCTGCAAAACCTTGCAAGTCCAAAATAGTTGTAAAATGTATCATACATCTCATATTTCTTGCAGAAAAAGGCTTCATGTTCGTTTCAGTTTTTTGTCAGGCTTTCACAGAGTACTGCCATTTGCAGAAATATGGTATGCTTCTCTAGCTCTACTTAGATTGAATGAGCATTTTTTTTTTTTAATATAACATTTGCATGACATGTAGAATTGCTATATATTTGACTTAGTAAAAAGCAGCTTGGATTGAATGAGCATTTTTTGTTTTTTTAAATGTAACATTTGCATGACATGGAGAAGTGCTATATATTTGACTTGGTAAAAAGCTGCTGATAGCTGGAAAAAAGAAAAAGGCTAAGAAAATTACCCGATTTTGCTTTTCCCATGCTGATTTGTATATGGACAAGCAAGAAGATCCTTAAGATATTATCTTTTTTCTTTTCCACTTAAAAAAGCTGATGTGTGTAAATGCAATACCAATTGTAAAATCATGTTTCTCTAATAGATAGCATAGAAAAAACATGCTGTATTCCAATCCCCTCTCTGAGAGATGAGGTTCTTGGCTTTTCCCTCCTTGAATCTCTCTAATGGGTGCATCTTCTAATGCCTATTAAATTTTCTATGAGCACTTTTCTTCTCTACGGGCACTAGATTCCACCTCTTTGCTGTCTAGATAACAAATTTCAGTTAGTAATGTTTTTTTTTTTTTTTTCCACCTACACATCTCCAACTACATCTTAATAATTATTTCAGGAAACTGTTTAATTTTTTATTCATTGTTTTAGCTCTCATTGCTGTCTTTCCTGTTTCGCTGAGACTCTTCACTTGATGGCTACATGACTGCCTCTGGTGGATCACCTTACTCAAGCTGGGAAAGTTTCCAAGCTCTTGAGAACCAAGATCTTTCTCTTCTCGAGGAAGAATGGGGACACTCATTTAGTGGCCTTTTTCCCATTACTCAGAGAATTTTCTGCCTATCATTTAAAAGACAAGGCCGAAATACATTCATTTCACTGCCTTTTCACCGGCTCAGTAAATGCTTTTTATTACATCTTTGTTAAAATGACAATGTGGAGTCTCTTTGGAGACATCAAACAAAATTGGAATGAGACAATTTGTAAATGCCATTTAGAATATTTGTACTCATATAAATACCTGATTTTAATTATCGAAGTTTAATGTGCAATGACAACTAGTGAAATGCATGCAGAGTTTTCGATCCTGTCTTTTCCTTTCCAGTTTGATGCTAATATATGAAACCACTGAGGGTGAACACTAGGTTCATATTACTAAATCGTGTATTCTTTCAAATCTCAGGTTGATCCTGCAATTGAAAGGACTTATTCTGCAAGTGGGTTTCCCAATATAAATGCTCTATGGACATCACTTATTATTGAAGAGTGCTGTCGCCTTGGCTTAACGGTAAGATCAGGTTTTGATAGTTAATTGTTTTACATTTTTGGTATACTAGTCTAACTATTCTTCATCCAGTACTTTTGTATCGCTCCAGGATCCAGGTCATCTCCTCTTGCTCTTGCAGCATCGTGTCATCCATTGATAACTTGTATAGCTTGCTTTGATGAGCGATCACTTGCATATCATGCAGTTGGTTATGCAAGAGGTTCCCGTAGACCAGCAGTTTTGATCACAACATCAGGCACTGCAGTATCAAACCTTCTTCCTGCTGTGAGTTTCCTGGATAGCCATGTAAATTATTTTAGAAAGCTGTGATTCAGTTAGTGTTAAGGCAGTAGATCTATTGAGCTGTTACATAGTTTATCTGGTATAAGTGATTCACTTTAGCACTTTGACCATTTTTATTTTTTATTTTTTGGCCGATAGCACTTTACCCTTAAGCAAACAATTCATAAATTGTACCTTTTGCTAGTGTACTTTTTTTCTTGTCTTCTATTAATCTAGAATCTTTTGCTTCCTGCCAACTATCTCTGCAACAGTGTTATCCTAGATTTTCGACAAGTCAATATCAACTGAACTTTTCATTAAGAAGAATTGCGGTAAGCTGCCTTGGCTAGCTAATGGGTCTGAATGTGGAATTCATGTGCTGGTCCAGTATAGTTTTTGACTTAATCATTTGTGCTCAACTTCTTTGGATGCTAATGTCACTTACCATGATAGATCTTTGTTTTGACCTGAGCTTTTGAGCTAAGTATTAGCAACCTGTTCTGTACTTGATTTTGGATGACTGATCATGGTTTCTGCTTATAGGAAACTCAAAATGCAAGTGTCTAAGATTGTTGTGTTGGCTGATCTTCTGCTTTGTAGTTGGGCAGCCTTATTTGTTTTGCTTTTCTGATGTGATGACTGGTTCGCCTTCGATGGCATGTTGGTTGACAATTTATGTCACGTAATATGCTTTTTGTAAACATGCAGGTGGTGGAAGCCTATCAAGATTTTGTTCCACTTCTATTACTTACTGCTGATCGTCCTTCGGAGTTACAAGATGCTGGAGCAAATCAATCAATTAACCAGGTATAGGGCCTTGGTGACGCTTTGCAAAGTTCGAGAAAAATAAAGCTTTGACCTAGATTTGATTATAAGAGCTAATTAAGAGATGTCATCTAAAATATCTGTTAAAGTTAGGTCAATAACCCTCAGAGCCAAAAGCTTAAACTGGAAACATAGCATAATTTTCATATTTATACTCCATCCCACCCCAAACATCCACATGAGCCTTGAACATTGACTAAGGTCCAACATTAGTAATATTTAAATGGGTAGTTAAGATGTGGCCTAAAATCTCACTATTGATTTATTGTTCAATTCTCAAACTTAGAAATATTCAAATGAGGAGTTAGGATGTGGCCTACAATCTTGATTTATTGTTTGATCCTCAAACTTAAGCTGCCAATTATTATAAAGGTCTTCCAACAAGGGAAAAACCCATTATATGCATTTCAAAGCATGAAAAGCTATTCACTGAAAAAAAAAAGGTATGAAAAGCTAAACCATCAAGATAAGGACAGGAGCACAAAATTCTGGTGTCTGCAGTATAACTTTTGCTACGGTAAGACAATTTTGGTTCTTAAATTTCCCTCCCCAGTAAATACCTCCAACAGTAACACGAATTTTGAATCTAAATTGCACAAACTTCTGGTGTCTGCAGTATAACTTTTGCTATGGTAAGATAATTTTGGTTCTTAAATTTCCCTTCCTAGTAAATACCGCCAACAGTAATGCGAATTTTGAATCTAAGTTGCTATGCAATAAAGTTGCACACTGTATGGAAATTGGATTAGGGAAATTTTCATCAAATGGTAGATAGAGATAAATGTACATATGGAATGTTCATATGTGAAAATATTATTAATTTGTAATGTCGATAATAGTATTTGGTGATCATATGTGAAAATATTATTAATATGTAATGTCGATAATAGTATTTGGTGATTTATCATTGTGAAAACACATACACCAGATGCATTTTCTCTTAGGTGGCCGCAAGGTCATTCTTCACAAAGATAACACACAACATAGATGTCTCTAAAGACAGCACAACTGAATCCTGCATTTTCTTTGGAAGACATCGTTTTCCCTAAAAGTCAAATGTATGATGCTTATGCGTTCTGAAAACATGAGGAAAAAAAAAAAAACTGAAGATGCATATGCCAAATGCGTTTACTTATAGCAAAACTGAAGGTGCATATAAAAGTTGCCTATTCTTTCAAGAAACCACCCAGAATTTTCTCAGAGAAGGCAAATTCCTAAGAGTTGTTTGGAGTAAATTATCAAACTCCAATGTCTAAAACAGTGGTTTTACCTAGAATACAGTTACCAAAAAGAAACCTTATAATTCTAAGAGCAGAAAATGTTCGAGAAAAGCACTTCAAGTTGAAATAACAGTGATTGCATCATAAAGTATGAGGCATCAGGTGCAAAGCTTCAGAGTCGAAAAGAAGTGATAGTGACTAATATATGAGGTTATTTAGTAAATGCATCTCCGTTGTCCATTTATCTTGACCATTAAATGCACTAATGGTATGTTTTATTTGGAAGGGAGAAAAAGAAAAAAGGAATTAAGTTTCATTTTGATTTAAGTACATGTATCTCATGCATTTTCCATGCAAAGTCATCAATAGTGAAAATGCATGTGTGTTATGTGCTTTTACAACAGCACTGACCGAAATACTTTTACAGGGCTCATTTTTAATAATTAGTTCATATATATACACTATATCCATACATTTCTGATAAATAGCTGTCCATGCGCTTGCCACTTACATATTTGTACTTTTATATAGGTGAACCATTTTGGTTCTTTTGTCAGGCACTTCTACAGTCTTCCTGAGCCAACTAATCTGATTCCGGCACGTATGGTACTTACTACAATTGATTCTGCAGTATATTTGACAACTTCTGCACCTTGTGGCCCTGTTCATGTTAACTGTCATTTCCGGGAGCCATTGGACAATAGTTGGCTGCAGTGGGAGTCAAGCTGTTTGGATGGATTAGGTTCTTGGTTTTCCAGTGTCCAGCCATTCACCAAGTACATTCAGTTGTGTCATTCACATTCATCTGTTGATACTCATGTACAATTATTGGAGGTTGTCAAGCTGATAAAAGATTTTGACAAAGGGCTTCTTCTATTTGGTGCCATCCACTCTGAGGATGATATGTGGGCAGCTCTTCTCTTGGCAAACTACCTTTTATGGCCTGTTGTTGCTGATATCCTGTCTGGATTACGATTAAGAAGGCTTTTAACTTCCTTTCCTGGTCTCAAAGAAAATGTTTTGTTCGTTGATCATCTTGATCATGCCTTGATCTCACATTCCTTTCTTAATTGGTTAGAGGTTGACGGGATTATTCAGGTATACTTTACTGTTGGTGGCAACATATCTCTGTTTCTCTCTCTCTTTTTCATTCTAAAGTTTATAAGAAGGAAGGGGATTACTATAGATTCTTTTTCCCTTTTCTTTCTTGCCGAATAACCTTGAAAAGTCAAGGTGTAGATGACTTTTCTGACAGCTTCTGTAGGCATATTGTCTTTGTATAATTTACTTGTTCCTCACTAGTTCCTGTCACAGTGATCTATTTTGATAATATACCTCTCTTTCATTGGGAGTCATAAGTATATAGCGAGAATCACATGTTGGAGCATGAGACACGTAATATTCTATAACAGGGGAAAATATTGCAGCAAAATATATTGCTTGCAATGGAGGTGGCTTGGAAACCACCTATGTATTGTTTGGTACGCAAGAATGGACTTGAATAAAACTGTCGTTCCAGGTTTTATTCCCTTTCCTAATGTTTTTGTTAATGCATTTAGAAAGCAAAATCACGATTCCATAGAATTGGTGATTTCGGCTTCAAGGAGGGGTTTAATTTTATCTTTAGGAAGGCGGAATTGTGATTCTATTTTTCTATCATTTATTATTATTAATTAAAATTATTTATTTAATCTTCAACCTAATTGTGAGATTTAAAAATTAAGGGTATTTTTGACAATTAGTACATATATGTATTTAGTTCAAGTCCATTACATGGACATTTCCAAACACAATGAAGTAGTTGTCATTCCGGCTCTTATTTTATTTCATTTAATTTGAATCCATTTTATTTCAAACCATTTTTGTGTACCAAAAGTGACATTGACATATTTGACAAGTAACTAGGCCAGCTTCTTGTTGGTAATGAATTATGCTTATGTGTCCAAGGGCATAGCCAGTAAGTACAATATGAAATCAAGTATTAGATAAGAAATCGTTATGTTGAAATTTCTTAGCATTTTAGTGTCGGAAAATATCTTGTTTTGGAAGTTGATGCCTCCACATACATTCATGTAGCTTGAGGGCTTCTTTTGTAAGCTTTCTTTTGAAAAGGAATTTTGCCTAAATATGACAACTTTTCAAAGAATTGGAAAATTGAAATTTGAAGCAACTCTTTGACTTGGCTTTATCTTAGGAATAGACTTCTATGTCATGCTATACGACCCAATTAATTACTGTTCACCTTTGATGACATGATGTTACTCATAAGACATGACTACTCCATTAAGATTGTAGATTACCTTTCAGAATGATCAATTCAAATGTGATGAGGTAACTATTTTTTTTTTTTTGTTTTTGAGGGTGAAACTAGACAGTTCTTTTGAGTAAGGTAGCCTGTTCTTCTGAATTTTTTTATTGATATTTCGTCTGATCCTTTCTGAAATTGGAGAAATGTGACTCTTATGCTAGGCTTGATAACACACTCAGTTTTGTATTTTTACATTTAATCTTCATCAAAGAATGACTTTAGCCTTATGAAAATTTCGCTTTAAGGAGAATTGATCAAATTGTTCTTGATATGCTGTGTACATGTTAGCATTAATCTTCTGTTTCGGACAATGAACAGATTGGAAATAAAATAACCAGCAAACGGGTTGCCCAAATGCTAGAGAAGTGTTCCCCTTGCACTTATATCATGGTTGATGAGCATCCTTGTCGTCATGACCCCTCACATATGATAACGCATAGGATACAGAGTACTGTTATTGAATTTGTTGATTTCTTACTGAAAGAGCAAATTCAACATGAAAACAGAGAATGGAAGGATGTCCTACGTGCTTCAAATGATGCGGTAAAAATTTATGGATACTATGCCTTTCAGTCTTTGTATTCTTATGTAGAAGTTCTCATGTCCCTCTAGCAAATGTGCTCATGTGTATGGTTATATTTAAAAGATTGCTACACCTATTGATTCTCTTGGGATTGAAACAAGATCTAGATCCTAGCACCTTCTTTTTTTTTTTTTTCTTAGGTGTCAAGCATGAGTTCTTTTCCAGTGAGAACTATCTTTATGTACACATGGTTGTTAAAAGCGCTCGCTTTTGCGCCTAGGTGCAAAAAGCGAGGTGAAGCACAGCAGTGTGCCTTGTGGACACCAAGGCGAGGCGAGTTCAAAGAAGCGTGCACCTTGATCATTGAAGTGCAAGGTGCACAAGGTGCTAGGCACGTGCCTTAGTGAACATTAGAGGGATGAATGAAAAAAAGGAAAAAAGACAGCATGTAATGGCAATTTTTTTCAAATAACAGAAGGGTAAAGTGGCTTATGACTTAAAAGGATAGAAAACTTTTAAGAAAAATAAACATCTGATATACTAAAAAACATAACCCTAGATGCTCTTTCACTTTTCCCCACTATTTTTTGTTTCCATTTTCTTCTGTCTCCTTCTTATCATTTTTTATTTTATTATTATACTTCATACTCTGCAGCTGCACTTGAGTTGTTATTTTATTAGTTTAACTAATTGTTGCCTATTGGTTTTGATATTGTTTTACATTAACTTTGACTAGTTATTGTCTTATTAGTATTATTGTTGTCAAAGAACAGGGGGGGAAAAAAAACCTAACAATGAAATATTCTTTTTTACTTGTTTATAGGTTTTTGTTTTTTAAGTCTCTGTAAATTTCCTTTTATTTGACATTTAAAAATAAGCAATTGACCGCTTGTAAAAATAAAAGAACAGTTTACTTAACCACAAAAAAGAAATAAATAAATAAAGGAACAGTTTGAATAGTTATTATTAGTAGTCTAATATCAATATAGTTGTTTATTGAATATTGATATTAATAGTTTTGTCAATCTATAAATTTATTAATATTTGCACCTCACTTCGCTTAGGCGAGTGCTTTTTGCCTTGTGCGATTTTAGAGCATTGCGCCTTGATCCTTAGACAACCTTGTATGTACAGTGGGGGATACCCCTTAGTTTTTTGTGTAGGTGATACCTTTTCTTATATGGGTTGAACCCCTTATTTGTAATTTTATTTTTCCAGTTGAAATATAAATATTTGACACTTCATCCAAATACTTTATATGGAAAGAAAATCATTGCCATGTGTGCTGAAGTATTTGTGCCTTGGAATCTCCTTCATTTTTTTTCCCTAGAGTACACAATTATCAGTTACTGCATGTGCTTCCTTTTCTCTTTGAGTGCTTATTTACCTCCTTTTTGGCCCTTTTCTCTCCATATTTCGAAGGTTGCTGAGGAGTTGTTGTTTCAAATGGTTGTTGAGAGCTCTTTGACTGAACCACAAGTTGCTCTAATGATTTCAAAAGCACTTTCAAAGGAGCATGCTTTGTTTATCGGGAATAGCATGGCCATTCGTGATGTAAATATGTATGGTCACAGCTGGGCAGCATCCAGTGAGAGCATCAGCTCTGAGATTTTAGACTCAAAGCTTTCGTGTCAGCTGATACATGTTGCTGGAAATAGAGGAGCTAGTGGCATAGATGGTTTGCTTAGCACAGCTGTTGGGTTTGCAGTTGGATGCAACAAGCGGGTAAGTATTTTTTATTTTAATCTTGTTTTTTTAATTAATACTTCCCGGAGTTTAAGTAATTGCTTATTTAGAGTTTCATATTTTATTCTGGCTTATTAGCTTTTTTCTTGGCAAGTAATTTGGGTAGTAGTTTAGACGTATTATCCAGGGAGGATGTACTAAGGGTATCTTTTTATCTAATTGTTTGCCAACAAATTAAATTTTTCTAAATCTTAACCTTAAGAAGTTATGATAAGATTCACAATCAGAAATCACAAGCAACAATAGAAAATTAAGATTCTAAGGAGTACTTGAGCTCTTGCTCAGCTGGAAAGTGACTTCTAATCTAAGATTCTAACTAACTCCTCAAACGTCCATGCTCCTTGCTATTTATACTTTTAGATAATTGCCAGCTCAACACACTTTGCCACATCAACATACTACTACCATATCATTGATAACACTATGCCACATCAACGCATTGCTACTAAACTACTAATAACACCACTACACTATTATTACTAATACTTACAATATACTACAGCTGCATCACTATGTATTCTTCTTACTGCTTCCATCTTCCATTACCTCTTCTATTGTAAACATTAACAATTGGAGCTTATACTCTAGGGGCCCTATCAATTGCCCCCTCGAAAGATAGTCTTTATCCTCAAGGAAAAAATCAGGAAATTGTAAATGAAAAGAAGAGATATCCATCCATATAGCTTCCGTAGGGGTTTGACCTTACCAATGAACAAGAACTTGAGGAACCTCATGGGAGCCTTCTACTCTAAATCTTTGGCCCAACACAGCTAAGGGTAAACAACCCATTGTATCCACATCTAGAATTAAATCAGAAGGTAGTTTCGTAGTATCACAAAAAGTGCTCATTGCCTTCTTCAGTAGAGAAACGTGAAAAACAGGATAGATGTGGCAGTGAGATGGCTATTTGAGCTTGTAAGCAACCTCCTCTATGCATCCCACCACCTAAAAAGGTCCTTAAAAATGAGGAGACAACTTAGAAGAAACGTTAGAAACAACCTTATGTTACAAACTAGGTCGGAGTTTGAGAAATACTCAATCACCAATTGCAAACTTAAAATCTGTTCTATACTTGTTGGCTTAAGAATAGCTAAGTGTTTGTGCATGAGCCAAATTGTGCTTGAGCTATTGTAACACCTCATTCTTAGATAGCAAAGCCTCCCTCAATGCTGGATGTCCAATTTCCCTATCCATAAAGACCCTATAACTGGGGGAGGATATCCATAAACTATTTCAAAAAGAGTTAATTTAGAAGAAGCATGGGACAACGTATTGTAGTGAAATTCTGTCTAGGTATCCACATAGCCCAATTCTTTGGTTGGTCACAAACAAAATACCTCAAATAACATTTCAAACATCGATTCAATGCTTCGGTTTGTTCGTCCGTTTTCAAATGATAAGCGGTGCTAAAATGAAGATGAGTCCCTTGCAACTTGAACAATTCTTACCCTCGCATATGGGTAGTAAGAGGGCACTTATGCCCCAATGGTGGGGCCTTATGGGGAAGGGCCTAACCTAATAGACCCACTTCAAGCGCACCTCTATATCGATTGAATCACTTTAAGGGTCTAGTTGGTGGAACCGGTGAACCACGCGAGCTAGTTAGATGCGTAGGGTAGGGGGCTCATAGTACCCCCTTTTCTTGATCCAACCTTTTCTTTGCTTTAGTAGTGAATCGCCTAAAAAGGGGCAAGCCTGCACACCCTATTTGAGATTGCTAAGGCAGGCGGTGGACTCTTTCATTAGGGAGGGGAAGAAGGTGCCTAAGCACGGCAGATGCCGTACACTTAAGTGGCAAGGAAAGCGAGATCATACTTGTTTTTCCAGGCTTGTTCGGACATACGGTTCTCACGGAAGATCAAGTTGGTGAGCCAAAAAATACACCAATATATATATCCACCATTTAGGGGAAAAAAAGCTCCCTAGCTAATAAAAATAAAACTACGTCATGGTAACCAATACCTATTGTAACAACGGCTTAGCCATAGCCAAAGCCAAAGCTAAAAAAAGGCAAAACTTTAGAGAAAATAAATTGGAGTTGTCCAATATGAGCTATGGTTGGTATTTTAGCATTTATTAGAAGACTTATTGTAAGAAAATCATTAATGAGTTTTGGGATGATTATATAGGGATTTAGAATTAGAAGCTAAAAGCATAGATATAAAAGATGGATACTGATATGATGATCTTGTTATAAATTTATTGAATGAGTACAAGAAGGATAAATAAATAATTAATAATACTATTGACCTATCGGAAAATGAATTACATGAGTTATAGAAGAGGATTGAAGATTTAACTAGCAAATTCGATGAATATAGTGTATTTAATGAGACTCCTAATTTAATAAAACTATTGATAGGAAAGGATCTTATAAGCTCAAAATCTTATTTATATAAATGCTTACCTCAAGAAATTTATAATAGTGTTATAGATCAGTTTAGTCAATATACACTTGAGGCTATCATTATATATGTCTTAAGATTGTTGTACAACAGTATTCAAGAGTCCTCGGTTGTGAGGGTATCCACATTGTTAGAAAAGCTAGATAGAATTATTAGAACGTAGGCTAATATAATAAAGAATAATAATATGTTTAGTGGTAAAGAAACAACTACCCGAGTAGATAGTAGTAAGGAAGGTTATAAAAAGCTAAAAAAAGGTAATAAATATGAAATAGGTAAAGGATTACTAGAGTTCATGATAGAAAGAAAATTGATCCATATTGAGATATTTACAATAGATGATAATAAAGCGGTAGTTAAAGAAAAAGGAAAGGGTTATTATGAATCAAAATTAATAGCTGTATGTGATTTTAACTTAAGTCTTATACCGTTGAAACTAAATTTTCCAATGGTTTGCAGGCCAATAAATTTGGAGCACATATCAAAAAAACCATTATTAATTGAGTATGAGAGAAGGAAGCCTTATGTGTTATCGGATATGGTAGGAGGTTACTTAAGCAGTCATATCATTGATATATATAATAATTTTAGTCTTATATCATCCTTTAGTCTTTTATCATCCCATAACCTAAAAAATTTCAATATGGAATTAAATGATAGTTATAAGGAAATGTGCAACGCATTGAATGGGCTTTAGAAACAAGGATTTAAGATAAATAATAAAATATTGGAGTTTATTAAGAATAATTGTGCTACTTTAGAAAAAGTAGGTATTCTTATGCCTGGGATACTAGCACACGTGAATCTGAAAGAAGCCTACGATCTTATGAGGAAATATTATTACTTGAATAAGGCTATAAATAAAGTTTGTAGCCTTAGTGATCTTTTAAAGGAATTAGCTATTAAGGTGCAGACAGCTAGGTATGAAGATTTAATAATAAGGCTAGTGTCTGCATATGAAGATTATGTCTTTTATTTGCCTACCTTTATGGACTTCTGTGAAAGAATCTACTGCTCAGGTATCCTGCATTTTCATGAGTGTGATTTAACTAGAAGTTTAATAGTTTTTGCCTACAATCATCAAGAAGGGAACAACAAGTCGGCAAAGGACATTATAGCCTCTTCAGCTGCCTTTAAGTATAAGAAATTCTATCTTTATGATGATGCTATTCAATGGTATAAGGAAAACTAGTCTAGGATCTATGCCTCTAATGATACTTTAATAAGCTTAGCTAAGGGTGCTAGTGATCCATTTCAGTTCATAGCCAAGGTTTTGTATAACAAAAGTGTTCAAGAATATAATAGGATACCAATAACTCAAGATGCTACTGCAAGTGCTTATCAGATCATAAGTTATTTATTGCATCCATAAAGACCCTATAACTGGAGGAGGACGTCCATAGACTATTTCAAAAGGAGTTAATTTAGAAGAAGCATGGGACGAAGTATTGTAGTGAAATTCTACCTAAGGTATCCACACGACGTCCATAGACTATTTCAAAAGGAGTTAATTTAGAAGAAGCATGGGACGAAGTATTGTAGTGAAATTCTACCTAAGGTATCCACATAGCCCAATTCTTCGATTCAATATAAGCGGTGCTAAAATAAAGATGAGTCCCTTGCAACTCGAACAATTCTTGCCAAAACTTACTCACAAAAGTAGGATCTTGGTCACTAACAATTGTCTTAGGTATGTCATGCAACTGAACTATTTCCTTAACAAACAAATCTGCTATACTATGGACTAAATAAGGGTGTTTTGTCAATAAGAAATGCTTATATTCAGAGAATTTATCAATCACCACAAGCACCACACCAAGCCCTTTTGACTTAGGCAACCCCCTTACAAAATCCAAAGAGATATCTTCCCAAATTGCATTAGGAATGGGCAGTGGAGAAAGTAAACTAGCAGGAGACAAACCCCCCTACAAAATCCAAAGAGATATCTTCCCAAATCGCATTACAAATGGGCAGTGGAGAAAGTAAACTAGCAGGAGACAAGGTTTGATATTTTTGTCTTTGGCAAATAGCACACAAAGCCACAAATTGCTCAACATTTTTCTTGAGACCCACTCAATACACATGTGAAGCAATCCTCAAGTAGGCTCGTAAGAAAGCAGCATATCCTCTGAATGGGGAAGTATGAAATTCATGAAAAAATATACGAGTCCATTTAGAATTAGATGGAACCATCAACCTATCAAAATAGAGCAACATATTATTTACCAAACGATAACCTTGGTCTATTGATTTGCCTTAAAGCTGAAGTTTTGAAGACACGATAAGGTTGTGAGCAGCTGCTGCTTTTTATCTCAGCCAAATCAGTCCAAATTGGACCTGAAAGAGCTCCACAATCCACCTCATCATACACTTTAGATAATGCATCAGCAGCTTGGTTTTCTTGCCCACTTGTATAAACAATCTTGAAATCATACCTAAGTAACTTCGAAAGCCAATTTTGCTAGTCTGGAATTGTAACACGTCGTTTTAATAAGTATTTCAAACTCCGCTGGTTTGTTTTCACTAAAAACTTCCTACCTGACAAATAAAGTCACCAATGTTGAATTGCCAACACCAATACCATTAATTCTTTTTGGTAGGTTGATTTGGCAAGAGTTTTTTCGGACAATGCCTTAAAATAAACAATTAGCCTGTTATTTTGTTGAAGGACAGCTCTAATTCCCCTCCCCGACACATCACACTTAACCACAACTTGTTGGGAAAAATTAGGCATAGCCAAAATAGGTGCAGACACCATTACTTCTTTCAATTGAGTAAAGGCTGCAGCAGCTATTGCTACCAGTGGAACCCATCCTTTTTTAACAAAGCCATAAAAGGGTTAGCAGTTTTCCCATAATCTTTAATAAATCTCTGATAATATCTTGATAAGCCAAAAAAACCACGAACACTCTTTAAAGTAGTAGGAGTATGCCACTCCAAAACATACTTAATCTTTGAAGGATCCATATGCACACCTTTGGATGAAATAATATGACCCAAATATTCAATATTGTGTTGACCATAGGTTCACGTTTTTTTTATTGGTCGAAAATTGATTATCTCTCAACAATTGTAAAACAATTTGTTGTAGATGCTCTAAGTGAAAAGACAAATCCATACTATAAATAAGTATATCATAAAAAAAAAACCAAAACAAAACGTTGGAGAGAAGCCTTAAATAATTTATTTATGATAGCTTAAAAAATAGTTGCGGCTTTAATAAGGCCTATAGGTCAATCTTAGAAAAAGTAGTAGCATCATGCAATTCATCTGGTAATTCCTCACTTACGGGAATAAGGTATTTATCCAGAATAGTTGCTTTGTTTAAGACACAACAGTGGACACAAAATCTCCATGATCCATTTTTCTTCTTCACTAATATGACCAGATTAGAAAATGGACTAGTACTCGGCTGGATAATTCTTACTGCCAATATATCTTGAACCATTTTTTCGATTTCATTCTTTTGAGCAAAAACATGTTGATAAGGTTTTACATTAATTGGCTCACATCCTGGTTTGAGAGGAATACAATGGTCCTTTTGTCTAGAAGGCAGTAATGCTGATTTTTCCTCAAAAATGTCAGCATACTCCTCTAACACGGCATCGATCCGTGGGTCAACAACATGAATAGTACTCGGCTGGATAATTGCTGCTGCCAACATATCTTGAACCATTTTTTTGATTTCATTCTTTTGAGCAAAAACATGTTGATAAGGTCTTATATTAATTGGCTCACATCTTGGTTTGAGAGGAATACAATGGTCCTTCTGTCTAGAAGGCAGTAATGCTGATTTTTCCTCAAAAATGTCAGCATACTCCTCTAATGCAGCATCGATCTGTGAGTCAACAGCATGATTAGATGGCTGATCATTCAAATCCAACATCTATAATAGAGAACACAACTCAAAATCACTTATTTTAGCCAAGGATTTAAAAGGCAAGACAACTTTAGAAAGAGTTAGATCTCCCAACAACACATGCCTCCCCTTGGAGAAAAGAATTTTCATAGTTAAATTCTTCCAATCAATCTTAACCTCGCCTAAGGTTCTTAACCAAGCAACATCGAGAATCATATGCAATTCCCCCCCCCCCCCCCCCCCCCCCCCCCCCCCCCCCCCCAAATTCTAAAACATAACAATCTATTGAAAGGCCATTGTCCCTAATTTTCACCTTCACATTATGACACAAACCCCTTGCAGAAATGTTACTCCCATCACCAAGAGTAATCCGAAATATAGTAGTAAAATCAACATACAACTTAAGACGATCAACAAGAGATTGAGAGAAAATTATTACTAGCTCCACTGTCTATCATTATAGAAATCGAAGTATCATTCAACATATTTTAAAATTTCATAGTTTTTAGGCCATCAAATCCTTTTAAAGCCAATAAAGATAGCTCCATTTCTACCCCCTGCTTGTTAGAGTTTTGTCTGGCTAGCAACACTTCGTTGTGTCCATTAACCACCTCCCACTCATCTTCCTGTAAATCAGTCCCTTCTTCTAACATATTGCTCTTAGTGATTTATTAGGACATTTGTGTATTGGAGAAAATGGTTGATCACAACAAAAATACAATCCTTTAGCCCTTCTCTCCAAATATTTAATGTGACGTTGACCATGAGTGGTGTGCAACAAGGGTTCTCTATTGCTCGTAAACGCCACTTGATGAAGTTTTGAATCATCACTTGAGGTTGATGAGTTATGCCCAGTTGACAAAACCGAAGTGTTTTCCTTTGCTTTCAATGAGTGCATCGAAGTCATCTGCCTGCTGTGTATCCTTAAGCTCCTCTTGTGTCTCCAAATTTCCCTTCTCAAGATCTTCAACTCTAGTCTCTATGTACGTCATGATTTTCTCCTCTAACAGCCTCACTCTCCCTCTTCTATCAATGCGATATGAATTCAGCAATTCTAAGGCTTTTATCTACTGAATGTGCTGTGTAAAGTTTCCTACAAACGGTGCTAAGGAGTACCTGAGCTCTTGCTCAGCTGGAAAGAGATTTCTAATTCAAGATTTTAACTAACTTCTCAACCGTCCATGCTTCTTGCTATTTATACTTTTAGATAATTGCCAACTCAACATACTTTGCCACATCAATATACTACTACTAAACTACTAATAACACCACTACACTATTATTACTAATACTTTACATTATACTACAATAGCACCACTATGTACTCTTCTTACTGCTTCCATTACCTCTTTTCTTATAAACATTAACAATTGGAGCTTGTACTCTTGGGACTCTATCAAGTTACCCTTAACCCTCCTTTTTTTTCTCACTCCCCTTTGAATTTCCTTCTCTTTCCTTAGTTGCGTTGTTCCTATCCTGGTCTTTGTTCCTAGTTTTTTATGTTTTAAACTAGTCATGCTTTATGTTGTTAGTTAGCGTTTTGGGTCCGTTTTTAGTCGTTGTTTTCTAGTTAAGTTCAGTTTTAGGTGCTTGTTCCTGGTTCCTAGTGGTTCTAACTGTTTGTTCTGTCTTTCTCCAGTGTTTCCTCAATCATCCTAGCTGTGATCGCATTAGCCATGAGAATGTTTAGTTGGAGCAATAAGAAGCTTGTGGTCCTTGATCTAATGGAGAAAGCCAACAAGGTGGCCATCTCAATGGCTTGTGGCTAAAAAAGGAAGGCAAAGCTTAGTTCTTCATCCTCTTCGTTGGAAGACTTGTCTTCCACTATCCCTCTTGTGATTGGGTGGTTTCTAGTAAGAAGAATGGTGATGTAGCTCATGTTGTGCCTAAGGGTGTTCAAAAGGTTGTAGGGCCCAAGAGTAAGGATGGGATAGTTGCTAAAAAGCCTGCTTAGGAAAAGACAATTGGTGCTAAAATAGTTACCTTTTCTATTGACTTTTCTTGTCAAGAAAACCAAAAGCATGATGGTTCTGCTTCCCTTTTAGATGAAAGTCAAAACTTTCTTTGTAATGATACATTAAATGCTATGTCCAAGGTGGCTAAAGAGGTGGAAAAGTTTTCAATGTAAGATGGAAAAGTGGTTTTTCAAAACCACTCTTCTTCAACAGAAATTCCGAATTGATCTTTTGTAAACGTTGTTTCCCCCTCTTAAGGTCTGACCTCTTCTCCTAGGATTAAAGTTGTGTTATCTTATTATCCTCTGACTTGGTAAGGGGATAGGGCAGTAGTCAAACCCCTTAAGGAGGTCTAAGAGGTGGGTAAAAGAATTTGGTAATGTACCCTTGGTATTTTTTGGGATACAATCTGGTTTTCTCGGTGGTCCAAAAGATTGTTGTCGTTTTGGAGCAAAGAAAGGCTTATAGAAGTTACAACAAATGGATGTATGTATTACTTTTTTCAATTTTGTTGATGAAGATGCTTCAGTGAGTGATCCAACAACCTTGGAGCTTTGTTGGGCAGCTCCTAATTTTTGAGAGATGGTATTTAGCACGTCCTTAACATGTGTTTGGCTAGAGAAGATGCCTATGAAACTATGGGGGATTCTCATAGAGTTTTTACATAATGAAGGTGTAGGGTATGCTATAAGTGCTATTGGTAAACCTCTCCAAGTTAACATCATCACGACCAAAAATGAGAGAGTTAAGTATGCTAAGGCTTCTATTGAAATGCAAGTAGATAGAGAATTCTTGAAGTCTCTTGAGATAAAATGTAGAGATGGTTCAAGACAGAGTGGATGTAGCTTATCGGATGGTTCCTCTATGATGTGTAGGTTGTAGAGTTTTTGGGCATAGTGATAGAAACAAGATGGTATAGCTACTAGTGGAGATATTCCATGTGATGCGAGGATTGAAGACGCTAGGCATAACTCACCACATGCGTCCTTTGTTGGTGGTGATGATTGTTGTCCTAACGTTAATGGAGGCAATACTATTGACACGAGATGCAAATCTGCGCAAATAAAAGGCATTATATTGGAAAAATAGAACATGGTGGTGCTTAAGCCCAAAGCACTAGAGACATTGGGGGAAGCTAAGGAGATTAAGCACACTATAGTGTCTGTTCCCCTACCTACGCCCGCTAAATTTGAAGTTTTAGAGTCTACTTCCTATAGCCCATCAAGACAAGATTTTCAAGGCCAAAAGATAGACTCGGCTGGCTTGGGTAGTGAGTTCTCCTTTGCTAAAGAAGCACCCATTTCTTCTTCTTCTTCTTTTGTGCCGGATTCTCTTGGATCAATAAGGGAGCCTTTGGGTGAGCTGGAAGTAGCTAAAGCCTTATCTTCTAAGGGAGATAGCCAGGGAGGGAACTAGAGCGATGTATCTAAGCAAAAGAAAAAAGCAAAAACGAAGAAGAGTAAGGATAAGGCGAGTGGCCATTAGCTCACCACCAAGTCTTGTTGATATTGTGAATCCTCTCCTCCTTTTTGTACATAATAACGATAGGAATGTGAAACATACGTAGGTTGAATGACTCAACGAAAGGTAAGGACTTTAATAGATTGTGTAGTGTGGTGACCTAAGGCGAGTGGCCATTAGGTCACCACCAAGTCTTGTTGATATTGTGAATCCTCTCCTCCTTTTTGTACATAATAACGATAGGAATGTGAAACACATGTAGGTTGAATGACTCAACGAAAGGTAAGGAATTTAATAGATTGTGTAGTGTGGAAAATCTTTCTCTTGTAGGCTTATTAGAGACAAAAATAAATGCTCAAAATTTTCAGAAAGTTAGACGTCGTATTTTTCCACATTGGAGGGTGGAATTAAGTTTTGTTAACTGTATTTGGGTTGCTTAGAAACCAAATATTTGGGATGTTAGTATGGTGGACTCTTCAAGGCAATTTGTTTATTGTTTTTGTAACAACCTTATTAGTAGTAAAGCTATCCATGTGACCTTTATATATGCTGTAAATTATAGGAATTGTGGAGGGATTTGTTAGGACTTAAAGCTACTATTAATGGTCCTTGGCTCATTACAGGGGATTTCAATGAGTGTAGAACTATTGATGAGAAATTGGGAGGGCTTGAAGTGGTAACTAGAGGCATTTGTTATCTTTTCGAAGAGAAATTGGGAGGGCTTGAAGTGATAACTAGAGGTATGGAATCATTCAATAATATTTGTTATCTTCTTGAAGTTGAGGAAGCTAGTACTAGGGGGCCTTTGTTCACTTAGACTAACTGTAAGAGTTCATATCTGATGTTGAGGAGGTTGGACTGAGGCCTTGTTGACCATTTGTGGATGAGTTCCTTTCAGAATTCACACATTTGGATGCATGCCCCTGATCTTTCTAACCATTGTCTACTGGTTTTACATATAGCTCTACATGAAGTTACAAGCAAAAGGTCTTTTTTCAAGTTTTTTGGTATGTGGAAGCAGCACCTGGATTTCCTTCACATGGTACAGGATGTCTGGCAGCAAGATATACAAGGAACAACCGTGTTTTGTATTTGTAAGAAGCTTAAGATTCTTAAGGGCCGATTGAAGACTTAGAATGCAGCATGTTTCTCCAACTTATCTGAACGTTTGAAGAATGCTAGAGTGGAGCTCAATACAGTCCAAGAAGAGAATAGATCTAATCCATTGATAGTGGATTAGGAATGAGAATGAGAAAAATCTCTATACTCTAGCTATTATTTTTTGTATGCTTTGGAAGAGTCTTTTTTGAAACAAAAGGTGAGAGCATCTTGGATTAAGTTGGGTGATAGAAACAATAACTTTATCTTCAATCTCCTAAAGCAAAGACAATACAAAAACCATTTTTTCTCTATGATGGATAACCCAGGTACCAGGTTGGAAGGATTAGAGCAATTGAAAGCTGCAGTGGTTCATCATTTTAAGGAATTGTTGAATGATGTTCACTCCAACAATCAGAATTTTGATAGGCTCTCTTGTCTACAGCTTTGGGACATATCAGTGGAGGAAAAATCTATGCTGGTCCGACCTCTATCTGATGAAGAAGTCCAGACTACCCTATGGTCTTGAGCCAAGGATAAAACATCGGGGCTGGATGTTTATGGAGCTAGTTTCTTTCGGAATACTTGGGATATTATAGGGAAGAATATTCGTGTCGTTATTAAGGATTTCTTTGTTTCAGGAAAGATGTTAAGGGAGGTTAATTTGACTTATCTTTCCTTAATACCTAAGAAAGAGAATCCTTCTTCCTTTTTAGACTATAGACCCATTGCATGTTATAACACGATCAACAAATGCATCTAAAAAATCTTAGCTAAAAGGTTGATGATTGTTCTACCATCTCTAGTGCGTAAGGAGCAAACAGCTTTCATTTAAGGGTAGAGAATTGTTGATAATATTCTAGTTGCCCAAGGACTCCTATGTGGATATCATAAAGATATTAAGGGTCCAAGATGTACTATTAAAGTATGACAATATCAAATAAAGTTTCTTGGAACATCTTTTTAGAGTGTTTGAATTCGCTAACTAGTTTGTGAGTTAGATCATGACTTGTGTTAGTACAGCAATGTTTTCCATCGATATTAATGGGGAACTTGTTAGTTACTTCTCGTTTTCGAAAAGGTTAAGGCTGAGTGATCCTCTCTCTCCTTACCTTTTTGTGTTGATTATGGAAGTTTTTTTCTAGTATATGAAGGAAAAAGGAAGTATGACAGATTTCAAGTACCATTGGAGACGCAAGAAGTTAAGGCTTAACTATTTTTGTTTTGCAGATGATGTGTTAATTGTTGCTAAAGGCAACATTCGAATGTTAGAGCTTGTTAACGAACGCCTTCAAGAGTTCCACTTTCTCTCTAGCCTTAAGGCAAATGCATAAGTGTCATTTTTTTTTTTTTAGTGGTGTTAAAAAGAGTGTACCAAGAGACATGTTACTAGTATATTGGTTTCGATGTTGACTCTCTTCCCATCAAATGCCTAGGTATGATAGAAGCATATCTAGGAGTGATTGTTTTGATCTTGTGCAGAAATTTTCACTTAGAATTAACCGTT
Source organism: Lumnitzera racemosa (assembly GCA_024138005.1). Taxonomy (NCBI): domain Eukaryota; kingdom Viridiplantae; phylum Streptophyta; class Magnoliopsida; order Myrtales; family Combretaceae; genus Lumnitzera; species Lumnitzera racemosa. The sequence goes on along the minus strand of JAMXBC010000006.1, from coordinate 96,750,153 downwards.
GGACTAGTAAATTCCTATTATATGTTGGGCAAGTATAACTTATCTAGAGCATCTTATTCCCCCTTTAAGTATTTTGGTCCTCTATTTTCATCATTCTTAATAAGATTTTGTCACTTATTGAAACAAAAATGAAAAGATTTGTATGAAATGGAAATGGCGAGTTGAAGGCTAAAGTTAAAGTGAAGTGAAAGGATGTGTATAAGCTCAAAAAGGAAAGAGGCGTATCCAAGAGTGATTGTTTTGATGTTGTGGAGAAATTTTCAGCTAGAATTAACCATTGGACTAGTAAATTCCTATCATATGCTGGGTAAGTATAACTTATCAGGAGCATCTTATTCTCCTTTCAAGTATGTTGGTCCTCTATTTTCATCCTCCTTAATGAGATTTTGTCACTTATTGAAACAATAATGAAAAGATTTTTATGGAATGGAAATAACAAGTTGAAGGCTAAGTTAAAGTGAAGTGGAAGTATGTGTGTAAGCTCAAAAAGGAAGGTAGGTTAGGGGTTATCGACATCAAAACGTAGAATAGAGTAGCTTAACTAAAGCATATTTGGTATCTTTGCTGGGATAATGGTCATTTTGAAGAAATTTGTAGAATGTTAGCATTCCTAATGATTCATAATGGGCTTAGAGGAAGATTCTCAAGTCTAGACCCTTAGCTAGGTGCTTTTTGAAGTGGAGGGTTGGCATTGGTAAACTCATCTCCTTTTGGCTTAATGATTATCCATTATGGACCCTAAATCGAGTAGATGGGCAAGTAGGCTAGCATGACTTTTGGATATCCAAAGGACATTTGACTAGAGGAATTTATAGAAGGAAGGGAGTGGTCTTGGCCAAATGGAGACTGGTGGCAAGTTATCAATTCAAACCTTAGGCTGTTGCAACCAAACTTTGCTTTGGATGACATTTTGATGTGGAGATTTGCTGATTGCAAGCCCCTATCTATCAGAATAGCTTATATTTTGGAAAGAAATAAGGAACCTAAAGTGACATGGAATCCCTTGGTTTGGCAAAAAGGTATACCTCCATAATTCTCTTTCATTACGTTGATGGCGATTCAACACGCTCCTAACTTGAGACAAGTTACATGCTTAGGGTGTGGTAGAGGACAACAACTATTTTTTATGTCATAGTTATGAGGAATCTCATGATCATCTTTTTTTCACATGTCCCTATTTGAAACAGTTATGGAAGAGTTTGGAAAAATTATATGGCTAGATTAGAGTAAACCATTAGATTGCACATCTTTTTATAAGTTTTTGAGGATAGGAAATCTTAAGTTAGTCAGCAAGTGGCATAAGAAGATTTTTGCTACAACAACATACTCTCTAGGGAAGGAAAGGAATTAGAGAAGAATAGGTGATATAGCATCCTCTAAAAAAAAATCTTTTGAAAGTTGTTATTTTTCATATTTTTAATAGTTGAATACCCTTTTAAAGTATGGTCATTTGAGTGAACTAAGTATCCTTTTTCAATTTTGATACTTAGGTAATTTTTATAGGTTTCTTAGCGTGCTTATTTTGTATGTAGCTCGTATAATTTTTGTGAATTTATGATATTTCTCACCTTACCCCAAAAAAAAAAAAGAAAAAACCTTGAGAAGTTGTAATGGTTGAAGCTGGATTCTAACATGCTAAAATGTAGGTTAAAATCCTACAGAGCCCATTTCTTGGGGCAACTTATATGTATAGAAGGCACATTAATCCAACAAATGGTTATTGTACAGTTGTTCATGTACTTAGAGCAATCATTCCAATATAACTGTGGCCTACATTTACCAAAAAAGAATCTTATTCCCTTAATCTTTTTAAGTACAAGCTTTCAAGTTAAAACCAGTTGACATGGGGCTACAATGAAGTGGTTTATCTTTTTAGCTGGAAAAGGGCTTCATTGACAATCTAGGGCACTACTCCATGTATTGATATGCTCTAGTTGTTTGCTAGGAGCAAGCCTTGGGTCAATTTCTAAACCTGCACATTGGTGGTGAACTAGAACTTATTTCTTGTTACTATTAATCTTACCAATTATTTAAATAGAGGATCAACGTTATGGTTCAGATAAATAATTGAATTTTCAATTAGTTAAAAAAGAGGGTTAATGTTATAATAAGTGATTTTAATAAATAATTAAAATTGAAATAAAACTAAGATTTTAATCCTTGTTTGAACTATTTATTAAAACATTGATCTTCTATTAACCATTTGAAAGTTCGATTATCTATTTGAATCACTTAACATAACGTTGATAATCTATTTAAACTATTAGATAGTTCAAATCTTTATTTGAATTTAACTATCGTGAGTAATTTTTTCACCGTGATGTGAACCTTTATGATATTGATGTGAACCTTATGATATGGATGCGAGAATATATTTTAGTTTGATGTGTTATTTTGTTGAGATACTATATTGTAGAGACTTTGGATTTCCTGTGGAGACCTTTGATTCATGTGAATCGAATTCTTTCCTTCTAGACAATGCTTAAGCTTCTTGACAATGTTCGATTTCATGCCCAATTATTTGATATCACTCTCTATGGCCTGTGTTGGTCAGAATTAGATATTTGATGATGTGGATTATGTATTAAAAGAGAACCTATAATTGGTATTTAGTATATAACTATAAGGTTGTTTTCTGTTTGATACTAGGAAGGTTGTTCTATGATAGTGTTTAATACAAGCAATAAGCAGATGAATTCTTGATATGACTGTAGTTACTGGCTGCCAGATACAAGTACAACTAGCAGGCATGGTCCTTAATGCCTTTTTTATCAAATTGCTGGTAATTTAATATTTCTTCTTTTCTTTAGGTAGTATGCCTGATGGGAGATGTTTCTTTCCTGCATGACACAAATGGCTTGGCGATTTTAAGCCAAAGGTAATTAATTTCATTTCTATTGGGAAAACTGCAGGACTTTCATGTCACTATGTCAGTTCATTGTCTATTTTCTCTTCTTTTTTTTTTTTTTCCCCTTCAAATTATTGATCGTCTTTAACCCAGTGATATTATCAGTTAGAGTTACATTTTTTTCTTGAAAAACAAAGGTCCTTCGCATTCTTTTGCTTTAAACAATATACATGCCCAAGATTTTTTTCTATATTTTTTTGTTTATCCTTTTTAACCCTAGTGATTTTATCAGTCAAAGATATATTGTTTCCTTGGAAAATGGGGGTCCTTCGCATTCTCTTGCATTAAATGATATTTGCTCCCAAGATTTACATGAGTAGACGCTATGATTATTTGGAGTAACTACATTACAAGAAGTTCATGTCCTCAATGACTTGATCTTGAATGAGCTATTCTAATATATTCTTGTGGAATTTGATGTTTTGAAGGGCATCAAGAAAGCCGATGACAATAATTGTCATAAACAATCATGGTGGTGCAATATTCAGTCTTCTTCCTGTTGCAAATAATACGGATCATGCAGTGTTGACTGATATTTTCTACACTTCTCATGACATCTCAATTCGCCAGCTTTGTCTTGCTCATGGGTAATTGATGAATCTTACATTTAGAATATGTTATATATTTTGTAGGCTCAAGAACTAGACTGCTATTGGATCCTCCCCTGTCATAATCCATCTATGGCTCCACAGACCTCTTAATTGCCCCACCTTATCTTGCATAGAGTTTCCTCTTCTTTTTCAAAATGTTTTCCTTTTATTTTTCCCGCTTCACTCCTCCAATCGCCAGTTGATATTATACCAAGGGTGAAGGCTCCTACTATGAGAGCATATAAAATTAGGAGGCATAAGGATGTCTCAACTGAACATACTTAGTTACAGGAAAATGTGTCTGAGTAGTGTTGGGTGTGGGTGTGTGTGTTTGGGGTGCGCTGGGGTGTCTATGGAGGAGTTTGTGTATGTTTTGTTGAGTGTATGTGTTGTGTGTTTGTGCTGGGTGTGGTGTTGGGTGCTGAATGTGTAGTTGTTCATGTAGTTGTGTGCTTGGGCGAGTGTTTGGGTGAGGGTAGTGTATTATGGTGTATGGTGGTGTGCTTTAGTGTTTGCTGTTGTGGATTTTATTTTATTTTATTTGGAGCTGATGTGGTGTTGCCATATGAAGTGTTCCTTAGCAGTTAGTAGCTGGGGCCTGCGGTTTGAGCAGTTTTCTAGACTTCTCTGGATTCTTCAGTTTGTTAGTTAATTGTCAATATATAAGGAGAAATTTCATAGCTTTTGTTGTTGTTTTTGGGTTGGATTGTATACTTAGGTTTCTTTGTACATCTCTCTTATATAAAATTCTGACATTACCCAAAAAAAAATTGTCAGTATACAAGGGGAAATTTCAGTATGTTGGATTGGACCAGCAAATTACTTCTTGGCTGTGTGTTGTAGTTGCTGAGCAGAGAAGTTCTGGTACTTTTCCCATTTGAAAATACTAATTTATTCATTGTTTGCATTTCATTTCTATAATCTATTTGAGTTGGATTCCATCAGTTGGCACTGTCTATGGGAAACATGATGCGCATGGAGTCACATGGAGGAATTTGAGAAGAGTATGATGGAAATTCAAGGAGAAATGGTCGACATACATCATTTAGCTTCTTTGTACCGTGAACAGAAGAATTTATCGGGAACTATGTCCACTATTGCAAGGTACTAAGAATACAATGCAATGGATGTTAGAAGATTTTTGGGAATTCTACTTGTAATAGTGGATCTATTCTTGGTGAACCTTCTTCCACTGCTGCATCGAGAGGAAAACAACAGGTGGGAGACAGAAATAGGGATTTACCTGATCATAATTGATATACTCAAAGTTGATGATGTTCTTGGGGCAGATGAGAAAATATAGAATCAACACATTTCCAATTGTAATTCCATTATTTGATGGAATTGATCCAGCTAATTGGATTTTGATGACAGAGCAATATATGAATGTTGTACACAAGAAGATGGAAAATTTGTTTGGCTGCAGTTTGTATGAGAAGCTGATGTGTGCATTGGTTGAGAATGCTTCAGTGAAGGTTATATGATCTTGATTGGCCACTGATGAAGGATTTGACGTAAAGATTTGGAGGATAGATGGCCGCTAATCCTTTTAAAATTTTGTCTCAACTTTGATGAACAACCACTGTTGGTCAGTACATGAAATATTTTGTCTTTGGCTTCACAAGCCCCTATAATTCTAGAGTTGCCACTGCTAGGGAACTTTTTAAGGGGATTGTGTGATGAAAATTAAACGCGTGTTGACACTTTTTCCCCTAATTCTCTTGAAAGTGCCATGAGATTGCCCTAGAAGTGGAGAAAGAGTTTGAGAATGGACTTTCATTTCTCTGATGGTTTATAACAGCAATCGATCTAAGAATAGGCCATCTTATGCAAAGACATGTCATCAAACACCTTATGGGTCATTCTATGCAAGTCAAGTGCATTCTAATTTTTCGTATATCAATCACAAGCTTATAGATCTTAAAATAATGACATAAAATTCTATTCAAACTTTGTTTAAAATAAATCAATTTACTACTTGAATTTTCAACTTATCAAATTGATATTCAATTGAAACTTTGCGTGCTAGCATTACTATTGGAGACACATAATCTAACTTCATTTGCTAGTTACCACTATATTCCCTAAGACACATAATTTAATGTTCGTTTGTCTAGTGACTGCTTTAGGCCAATCAAATGAAACACATGCCCCACGTCTTTAAATGCCGTAGAGGAGTTCAGCTGCATTAGGTTGCAGACTTATTTTAAAAAGCAAATAGATGTGGCATGACAGATAGACTCTCTCTCTTTACAATTTGTCTCTTTCTTCGACCTTTTCTCCTCTACGACCTCATCACTAAGGAGTAAAAAAAAATTAAAAAAAGAATCTTGATCTTGAAAATGACGATGGTAGGACCCGAGGGGTAAGATGTCTTTTCCTCATCTCATTATATATAAATAAAATTATTTTGAATAGGTTTTGTAGGTGGAAAAAGATTACTTCTTTTTCCTGCTCACGAGTATAATATTTGACTTGTTTTTTTGGGTGAAAAAGGTTAATTTCAATATATATGTTGGTGGCCACTCCTCATGCGCTCAAGGGTTGTAGCATACTGAAATGGCTTGAAGGTTCAATGGACAATTAGCTCAAACTCACTTATAGAGGAGAGTCTAAGTCTGTTTCTTTTCTTTGGTGGCAAGTGTTTTGATAGCAAGTTCTTGAACTTGGGGAATTGGACTGGTTTCGTTGCTATTTAGTGTTTGAGGGGTCATGATAGTGCTAGTATAGGAGACTTGTTCTCTAGTTTTGAGAATAATAGTAATAGCAATAGCAATAGTAATTCTAAAGAGGATGAAGTAGTTGAGGTTGACTATTTGACAAATGACAACGATGAGGTAGTGGCAGCTGGGAAGGAAAACAAATCTCTTATATTTGCTAAAGAAGATATCAGATGGTATAAAGGTTCCCTTCATACTATGTTGATTTCTTGGATGATGAAAGAAGTTTTTCTTGAATTCAAGCAAAGAACCCAATGATGTGAGGTCACATAAACGAGCTAAGACTAAGACTAGACTACTTTAACTAAATGAGAATTGCTCCACATATATGTATATGTATGATCTCTAATGGCAAGTTGCAGTTTAAAAAGCTATGAACACGTACATGTACTAAAATCCACTATTGACACCTATTGAAGCTGACGTTGAACAGTAAGAGAGAGCACAAATTTGTTATTTTCTCATCCTACAGGAGTTGGTTTGAGGAGTTTTTAGTGAAGACATTTAAGGAGGGGCTCAGTGAATCTTGTAAGCCATTATTTGAGACTAAGAAAATAACATACGGGGTGCTTGCAAAAAAGTTCTTGTCTAGACTAAGGTTGATGCCTGGAATCAAATTGAATTATATGAAAAAGTTGGACAGAGAAGAGGTGATAGTGGATGTAACTTATAGCTAGCATAAGAAGTAGTGTAAGCTATTAGGATGTGTGTGAAGTTCGAAGGTTGAAAAATAAAGGGAGAGCACGTGTTGTGGCTGTGAGATGCTGCTTTAAATCTGACTCTATACTTCAAATGTATGTCTGACTGCTTTGAAGGATGTATGAACATTGAATTATGTGGCTTAGGTTGTAATGCTGCTATGTAAAGTTTCAATTAAGTACAAAACTAGTTCAGGTAATAATTGATTTTTCAAGTAATGTTCAGGTAGTAGTTTTGGTACCCTTAAATTTCCATGCTTTTTTTTTTTTTTTTTTTAAAAATTGTACTTTTGTGCAGTCGACTAATTTCACTAAGAGAAAGTGCTGATGGTTGCTAAATGTATAAGCCTTAGGAGATTGGATAAAAAATCTAGTCATGTATTATGTATGATTTTGAAGAGTCAGTTATAGGGGCTAGTGCTGGAGAAGCAATTCTAAACAGCATTGATTGCTGAATTTTTTAGGATTGTCACTTTTGCCGAAGCTTTTATATATTTCTCATAGTATGATAATCTAGCACAATGCTCAGTACCGTGACCTCTTTGAGGGCATTATGTGGTCTTTTCCCCTTCAACTATTTCATTCACATATTCTGCTATGCATGCCCTTTCAAGGGAGATGATATTAGGTCAAAACACATTGAAACTAGGCTTTACGTTGAGTTTGTTGTCTACTCTCTTCTCACAAAGATTGACAAATGAGAAATGCTCTTGTGTGGGGATTAGGAAATAGTGCTTTCCATTGTCATTGGATTTGATAGTTAGAGATGCAATTGTGGAATAAAAAACATTCATAATTTATGAAAATGACAGGATGGTATAACAATAACTTGTTCATGCACTTCTTGTTAGTTATTTTTTGCTCCACGACCAGCTAATCGAAAATTTTAAAGTGATAGATAGTGTTGTGGTTTATGTTTATTATTTAACACTTTCCCTCTTTTGTGGGATGGGGCATTAATTGAAGGCCATTGAGTGGAAAAAAAATTTAACTTGTTGAGGGATGATAATATGGTGATTCAAATTTATTGCTTCTTCTCCAATACCCTGTTAAATTTTGATCCACATCCAACTAATCTACAAATTTAAATTGAAGGAAAGTGGTTTGTTTTTATTTATATATAAGATCAACTGACATTTTTATCCAGAATTTTTGTTTTATCACTGCCTTTGCTTAGTCAAGGACAATCTGTATGGCGTACAGTGTGAAGCATGTTGAGGTGCATACAAAGGAGGATTTTGAAAACACACTGTACACATCTCAAAATAACAGGATGGACTGTGTCATTGAAGTTCAAAGCTGCATAGACACAAATGCCACAATCCACAGGTTGTTAAACACTGATGCTGCTTACTTCCTTTCTTTTCTATCTATAATGTGATTTACTAGGTTTCATATTTTCAGTAATCTAAGAAGATCTGCTTCCCAAGCAGCTGAAGAAACCTTGCAATTGCTCCTGAAATGTTTTGCCCCAGCTGCAGCATCAACTTATTTTTTTCTCTGTAATATTATGAAGATGGAGTACTCTCTATATCGGTAAGACTTTCAAATATTACTGCTCATAGTGGTTTGTTATTTTCATATTGGTTGACACATCAAGTGTACATAATGCTGGACTTCTACCTGACAGAATTCCTCTGAGGGCTGCTCCCACTTCCAGTCCAACTTATCATGATGGTGCATTTTTTCATAGAGAAGGTTTCATATTGTATTTGACTTTGGAAGATGGAAGCCTTGGTCTTGGTGAGGTCAGTTCTTTTAATACCTTACTTCATGCGATTTTACCAAAAACAAAAGCCATTAGTTGTCTAAGCAAGTCAGCCTGCCTGGACAGTTGCAGTTAGAGAGAGTGTGATTGAAGAATGTAGTACATGTAAATGTGTTAGTTGCTCATTGTGCTTTTGAGTCCGTCTCTCTTGCACATATTTTGTAATTTGGGATTAAATTTAGTATTTGACATGTATGTTTCTTATGAAATGCAGATTCATGTTATATTACAATTATATGTCATTGTTGTGTATGTACTCTTTTCTCAGAAGAAAGAAGAAGAGAAATGGTATTTCAATTTTTTGGGTGTGCATGAGTGTCATTGTTGTGCCTTTTCCTGAACCACTTGAGCAATATGTTATAAATTATACCATGGACTTAACTAAGGCTGTCACTTAGCCATGTTCAAATCTGGCTCTTTCTATCGGTGTGTTGCTTGGAGAGCGGAGGTGGATTCAACTTGCCTGGCTTCAGCATCACTAATGTGCAAACAACTCCATTTACCTTTTTGACATAGGTGTAATGCTCCAAGCAAAAGTTTTCGATTCTAACATTAGTTTGCTCTCTGATTCTATTTTTCTCTAAGACTGGTTCTTTTTTCTATTGCTATGACTTTCTTTCTGGGATGTAATGATTGGTCTCTTTGGCAGGTTGCACCTCTTGAAATTCATCAGGAGAACCTGACAGATGTGGAAGAGCAACTTCGATTTCTCTGTCATGTAATAAGAGGAGTGAAAATATCTAATTTGTTTCCACTCATGAAGGATTCGTTTTCCTCCTGGATATGGTGTGAATTACATCTCCTGGTATGTGATTAGATCCCTATGTAATTCTTAGCCAATACATCAAAATGCATAGAGGAATAAATGTAGGATATTTTACATCAAAATGCATGGTGGAGTGTATGTAGGATGCTGAAGAAGTAAAATTAAATTTTTTTCTTTACTTGAACATAGTGAAGACATTTTCTTATGATGTAGTCATCATATACAGCCATCTTCCATCTTTCCAAGCGTGAGATGTGGTTTGGAGATGGCTATTCTCAATGCCATTGCACGAGTGCATAATACCAGTTTGCTGAACATCTATTCTCAAGGAGGGCAAGAAATATACAGTAAGTCATCAGGAGTTCAGATTTGTGCACTACTTGATCCCCGTGGGACTCCCGAAGAGGTTGCTCAGGTTGCTGCAGAGCTTGTTGAGGAGGGATTTAGTGCTATAAAGCTGAAAGTTAGTTACTGTTATAGCAAGTATTTCTCTGGTTTTGCTAAAGCTTGTGAAAAGTAAAAAAATTTTCTCCATATATTCTCTCTTGAGAATATCTAGCTATTTGTTGTAGATGATGTTGATTTGTTGATCTTAGGTTGCCCGTGGTGGAGATCCCCTTCAAGATGCTGCAAATATACAGGAAATAAGAAAGAAGATTGGTAACCAAATTGAGCTCCGTGCAGATGCCAATAGGAAGTGGACTTGTGAACAAGCCCTTCAATTTGCCTCTTCCATTAGAAACTGTAACTTGCAGTACATTGAGGTATTAAAGCTCAAAAGATGCACAATGTTGGCTAGCTTCTTATGATTGCAGAACATGTTTTCTATTGGAAAGAGTTTATTGAGTTTATAAGTGTGCATCCTGCTTGAGGCTTCCGCATTGAGTCGCTTTGAATAGGAAATTGCTTTATTTTGAAGGAGATTATTTGTGGACATGAAAAATCACTAGGAAACAATTTTATTTTTAGAAGTTATCTTTAAGCAATGCGCCTGTTGTGGATTTTCTAATGAAATTATTCCTAACAACACATATCATTATGCCCTCTACACTACGTTTGACATGGCTTCTTGTCAATTCTTTGGTATCTCTGCTCAATAGTGGTGGAGAAGCTTAAAATATTGATACATATTTAGGCTGTTGCAGTTAAACTACAAATGATACCTGCTACTGGTCCTGGTCCTGGAGTGGTGGTTTTAGGACCCATCAAAAACTGTAAAAAGTAAAAAGAGCCTATAAGTTAGAGATCTATGGACTGAGGCCACAATAGAATTGACAGGGCTATACCCAGCCTGACCGTAGCACTTAGGTAGGCTAAGAACAGTTTCACATATTCTTGGTTTGATTTGTGGATTTGTGGACCCACCCATGTCTAATGGTTTAATATTTATTATTAAACATTCCCTTGTTCGTGACCTAACACTTCCACTGCAGCCTATAAAGGAAATAGTTATTTAAACGGGGGGGTTAAATGATGGTGTAGGGATATTCGGTCTTTTGACCTCTTACCTCAGTACTATGATTAATGTAAATCCATAACCATTTGACTTAAAAGTTTAAACTGGACTTAACAATATTTATGGGCATATATCAATAGATGATATAATTCAAACCACCAATCCTTTATTTGTTTTGTTTGGTTTAGTTAGTTTTGTAAGGTTTGCTAATGTGTCCATACATGAGAAATGCTTATGTATATCAATTATAAACCACATAATTATCTATATGTAAAAGTTTTAAGATTAGTTAGTTCTCATCATCTTCTATTACAAGTGTAAGGGGAAATGGTGAGGTATTTTCTATTGAAAACATATTAGAGAGTCTTTTGATTGTATCTGTCAAGCTGGATCATATTATTTAGTAAACCCTTATTATAGATAAAAATTTTGAGATTAGTTGGTTCTCATCAACTTATATTTTACAAGTGCAAGGGAAAATGATGAGGCATTTCCTATTGAAAACATATTAGAGGGTCTTTTGATTGTATTTGTCAAGTTGGATCATATCATTTTGCAAACACCCTTATTAAGATTCAAGTGAATTATGAAATGATATTATTTTATATATTGTAAAACGTTTTTCTTTTTCAGGAACCTGTTCAAGATGTAAATGACATTACAAAGTTCTGTGAAGAGAGTAACGTACCTGTTGCTCTAGATGAAACTGTTGATCTTTGCCAAGAAGATCCTTTGAGAATGCTCATGAATTTTAGCCACCCTGGAATAGTAGCTATTGTAAGTGGCAAATTATCACTTGTTCTCCTAATATAGTTTTGGTCATCATGGCACTAGGTAATATGCAATTGTGAGCCTGCATTTAGTGGTTACTCTTTCTCACCTCATGGCATTATTTATTTATTTATAATTTACTAGTGATCAATTCTGGTAGATTACGGTCAATGGTGTTTATAAGTTTTTGCAAGCCATGCAATCAGCAGTAAAAATTGTAAACAAAACCTATTTCTCTCTTTCCTTTTGTCCTGTTCTTTCTTCTTAATCTCTTTCAGTATGTAACACTATAGTGGTTACTAAGAAGTACGTGGCTGAAACTTTATGGATCTACATGTATAACATAATAATAAACCGATAAAATTTTATTGATTTTGATAACTTTTTCTTGTAAAGTATGTTTTGATTTTGCTGCTCTGGATTTTGGCCCATACTCACCTACCTCATTCTGCACCAAATAATGCATGTTCATTCAGTTGAATCAATAGTGGCTGCAGTGTTGTACACTTCGATCCCTTATCATTTAGCTTATCACAACTGTAATTTGATTTGATTCATTTCTCCATCAGATAATCAAACCGAGTGTGCTTGGTGGATTTGAAAAGTCTGCTATTGTCGCTCGATGGGCTCAGCATCAAGGAAAGATGGCTGTTGTGAGCTCCACATTTGAAAGTGGAATAGGTTTATCCGCATACGTGATGTTTTCCAGTTATATTGATTTACATCATACAAAGTTGTGCAAGGCAATGAATGATGAAATGAAGGGGGCTATAGCACACGGTCTTGGGACCTACCAGTGGCTTAATGAAGATGTGGCAAGTGAACCTCTAAAGATTGGTCGTTCTACAAACAGTGGTTTTGTAGAAGCATCTATTAATGATGCTAATAGGCTGCTTCAGAGATGCCAGCTTAATGAGCATGTCATAATTAAACAATTCTCAGACAAGGAAATATCTAAATATGATATGATTGTGGATTTAGAGGATATCTCTTACTCCATCAAAGTGCTAGAAGTTGGAGAAAATAGTGTAAGTGAAGAGGTCTAACTTCCAAGAGAGATGGCATTTATTTTCATTGGGTTCTTTCTGTTCTCTTTCTCTCTCTCTCTCTCTCTCTTTTTTTTTTTAATTAATAATTATTATTTTCATCAGGTTCTTTGTTTCGGTCTCTCATTGTCTTGTCATTTCCCTGTTTACTTGTTTTACTTCATTTGGCCTTTGAGAAAATCGTAGTTGTCTCCTTAATTTTCACAAATTTAATATAGCACTATTTTAGCACATTACTTCTGCATAGAGATTTCGATACTAAACTATACCAAAAGTGTCATATGCTTCCATTTCTTGAAAAGTGTTTCATCAGATGATGCTTCAATGATCAAAAGATGTGCTCAAAATATTGCTGCTTATGACACACTCCATCATCTGAACTGTTGAATGTTCCTGCAGGACAATGTGGTCCTGTTTCTGCATGGTTTTCTTGGAACCGCTGAAGAATGGCTTGCCATGATGAAGACGCTTTCTGGATCGACAAGATGTATCTCTATTGATCTTCCAGGCCATGGGGACTCAAAAATTGAGAAAACAAGAAATAAAAGAGTCCAGGAACCAAGATTGTCCATCGAAGTTGTTGCAGATTTATTATGCAAATTTCTCCATGAGATAACATCCAAAAAAATAACTCTTGTGGGATACTCAATGGGAGCACGGATAGCACTGTACATGGCCATGAAATTTGGTAATCAGGTATACCCGTGATCTAGGCAGTTAGGCATATCTCTCTCCCTTTCTTTTTTTCTTTTTTTTTTGGATTACACATTTGTACTAAAGGAGAATCTGAATGTTCAAATGAAGATTGGAGGAGTTGCTTTGATATCTGGAAGCCCAGGCTTGAAAGATGTCACTGAGAGAAAAATTCGCAGGGCAGTGGATGATTCAAGAGCTCGAAGCATCGTCTCCTTTGGCTTGCAGTTCTTTGTGGAATCTTGGTATTCTGGCCAGTTGTGGAAGAGGTGATCCTAGTCTCAATTCATTACAAGTTAGTTCTTTTGTGAAGGTTATTTATTTGTTTATTTATTTTTAAAATCGCCTAAAAAGACTTCGTTTTCAATGCAGCTTGAGAAGTCATCCAGGATATAATCAGATACTCACCACTCGTCTGCAGCACAGCGATGTGCAAAGTCTTGCTAACACTCTATCCGATTTAAGTGTTGGAAGACAGCCGTAAGATCTTTCATAACACTTTTTCTTTCTTCATTTTTTCTTCCCTTAGTGCTATTGCGATTATACATTTTTCAATGAAAAGGATGACAAGGCTTGAGTTTAAATTTATATATTTTGGCACGTCAGGTCATTGTGGGAAGATCTGAAGAAATTTAAGACGCCCATTTTACTTGTAGTTGGGAAGAGAGACAGGAAGTTCACAGCAATTGCGAAGCAGATGTACGAGGAAATTTGTAGTGGTAAAGAGCAGGATAATGACTCACGGGGCGGTGCTTGTGAGATCATTGAAGTCCCTGACAGTGGACATGCTGTCCATGTGGAGAATCCCCTTCCCGTTGCCCGGGCTCTAAGAAAGCTCTTGTTGAGAGTGAGAAGGAAAATTGACGCAAACTAAGTTGCTGCGTGCATGGTTGCAAGATGCTTCATGTATTATGTGGTCCAGAGTATATCATCAAACGCAGCCGTCGATAAGTATCGTCGAGTTTGAGCTCATCAAGTACGTCATGGTGCAAGAAAATAACTCATCTTTATTTGAGGCTGCATTGTTGCTAATAGAGATTTAGATGTAACGGCATCTCCATGTTGATTAAACTTTATTTACAGACTACTGTTGGTGAATGTCAAATGCTTAATAGAATTTGTATCCTTTAATCTTCAAGGGAATGCTCCATAAAGAACAGGATGCAGGGGGAAAAAAAGAAAAAAAAAGAAAAGAAAGAAAGAAATACCAATTTCCTTCTGAATTCTGATTATATTTGAATAATTAACACATTGTTTGTTAAGAATTTGAGTGTACTTGACTGGTCACATTCGTTTCTCTATTTTATTTAATTACATCCATTGTTTAAATTATAAAGGGATAATACTTTAGAATTTTCTTCTTGTACGTTGAGAAGTCAATCTTATAGGGATATATTTGCGGGAGGTTAATGTTATTTTGGCTTGTATGACGAGATAATTGGCATGTTGCATAATGTCCTAAATTGAAAATTCTACGCGGTTATTCGTGCAAATGAACCATGTGTTTCGATTATCTAAACTTTTTTTGATATTATAGTATAGACTTTTAGCGGATGGATTTTAACAATAAGTGGCTTTAGATGAGAGTCATGAGTGTGGTTTGATCCAGCTGAGTTTATTTTTCTAAATCAAAATAAACCAAATCGCATCGTGATGGTTCAAATTGTAATTTTTTCTTTTCTGAAACAACTAATCTCGTGCAATTCAATTTATTGTTGCAATTATAATCACTCCATGCACACTGGGAGGGGGGCACCTGGATTAATAATGGCGTTGACGTCCGGCACAGTCGCTCTTCTCGTCTATGTTAACGGCAAGATTTAATCTCAGTTCGATACCATTCGTTTATCTTACCAAATTGAATTTAAAATTAATAGTACCTTTCTTTTTTAGAGTGAACTTAATCATAAAATTCGGTTTATAAATTTTCCAAAACTCAAAAAAATCCAACCAATAACTAAACTACTTAAAAATTCGATTCGTGGTTATAATTTTTTTTTAATAAAATATTACCTCAACTGACGTTAAAACAACAATCGTCAATTACTATTGTTTCTCATATTTTATCTGAGCTACCTTTTCGTTGTAACGAGAAACAATTGAAAAATCTTTTTCTGAACTCAAATTGATATTATATTTTATTTAAAAAATTCGAGAATAAAACGTAGATTTTATTATTAAATCATAAGAAAGAGTCGAAGATAAAACAAAATCTTTTTATTGGATATTGAACTTGTTTTCTCATTTGATTTTGTTTTTCTGTTTTGAACTGCCGTCGCCTTCTCCAACCTTCTTTTTGAACGGCAGCATGTCATCATCTCCTGCCGTCTCTTTTTTCGACTGCTCTCTCTCTCTCTCTCTCTCTCTGCATATATACTATATTAAATGAAATAAGCTAGAACACAATAACCGAAAAAATAGAATAGAAAAATAAATTAAAATAAAAAAGAATTAATTAATTTAATATTAATAATTAAAATTTTAAATAAAATTAATTAAAATAGGAAATAAATAAAATAAAAAAAAAATTAGATAAGATCTAATAAATAAATAGAATTATATTTAATTTTTCGTTTGTTAATTTTTTGGTTTATTCTGTAATAGAGACATTGAGAAAGAAAGAGTAAGTCAATGAATGAAAAAAGTCTTTATCAGTCTTGTCATGCTAAATCCCATAGGACATTACCGATGTGTCTCTTTTTGTTGTCTTCATTAGTATAAGAACACGATTTCTATATTATCTTTATTAGTATAAGAAAACACACGATTTCTATATTGCTCGGGACATTAAGAAGAAAACACACGATTTCTATAAAAATACGATTTCTATATTGCTCTCGCTCTCCCTCTCCCCATGTATAAATTTGCACATAGATGTATTATATTGTTGACATTTATGTTGGCCCCAAGTAATGTGGGAGAACTGAAGCGTGCCTGAGTCCTATTCCTCCTTCCACCCTGTAGAGCACTCTGTAGAGCTATCCCTTGTATTTCCTCTCCTTTTTTTTTTCTTTTTTTTTTTTCCCAAATTTAGATATGTCAATACAAAGTGGAAAACATTATTGTGTGCAGTCGAGAGCTGCTTTAAGCCAAGCGTACTCCTGGCTGAAGTCCATTGGTGAAGGCTTCTTCAAGCGCCTAGATATATCATCAAGTTCCAGTTCCCAGGGCATTCATCGCCAGAACAATCCTGAAGGCCAGGATCAGCTCGTAATCGATGTGGAGGCTAATTTGCCACCTTTGTCCATCCACGTGTCCAACCATGTCCATGAAGTCTCTAATGCTATCAATCCGATCATGTCGCTGTTTCAAACTCAAGAACTAGGCAAGACAGTTTTGGGTTTTGCAGTGGCAATGATAACGGGGCTGCTCCTTAATGAACACAAGGACCTTAAAATCCCCCAAGCTAGATTGATAGCAATTGCACTCTCCCTTGGCATCGCAGCGACTTGGAATGGCATGTTGTTGAGAGGATTATACCCCAGGATGGCGAATGCAATGCAGAATCTCGGCGTGGCATCAGTTTTTGTTGCGCTTTATGGGCTGGTAAGCTCATTCCTTACACCGGGTTTAGAATGGGTGTCCTGGCTATGTTTTGCTTCATCGTGTTTGCCGCTCGTATTGAGCTTCCTTCCTCTTAAATCTGCAAAAGGAATCACCCGATTGGATACTCCGTCTCCATATCCATCCAACCAACTCGTCTGATAACACATTTTATGAAAATTTTTACTATTATATATATCTAATAAAGGATTGCTATGTTTGGCCAAAAATAGAAAAGAAAGAATGAAGGGTTGCTCTGTTTGGCCAAAAATAGAAAAGAAAGAATGAAGGATTGCTCTGTTTGGCCAAAAATAGAAAAGAAAGAATGAAGGATTGCTTTACTATTGGTTGTTCAGTCCGTTGTAAAATATTACTATGGTTAATTAGTTTTTGCATATCGTTGTGATTTACTCCCACGTGCCCATTTTTATATTTTGCATTTGAAAATTCCATTTTTCCTTTTTTTCCAATAAGTTTGATTAATTTCTTTCTTTAAACCTTAATCGAAATTTAATATTAAACGACTTAAAAGAAAAACTTGTAAATACCAGTCTCGACGGTACCGCTATTGAGTTTGCAGTTGGATGCAATAAGCGATTAAGTATTTTTTTTTTCTTTCATTTTGATACTTAATAGAGTAAAGTTAATTGCTTAGAGTTCCACAATTTAATCTGACCGGAAGTTTCTTTTCTGGGCAAGTAATTGGGATAGTAGTTTAGACACAATAACGGAGGGATGAATATTGGCTGAAGCCATTGGATTGTGTGACATGGCACTCGCTTTTCCCTTTGTGGTTAAGCAGTTGCACACTTGGTTATTTATTTTTTTTCCTATTATTCACTTTAGCCGTAAGTACTTGTTGACCCATTATCATCCAAAATCTGCATATTTGCACTAAGTCAAAAAGCTAGGAATTTTCTATTCTTTTTTTTTTCTATTACTTGTATTAAATCAAAAACCAAGAATTTTGCAACAAATATAAAATTGGGAATTTCCTATTTGTTTTTTCCTATCCGAAGTCGCATTTACTATCATGACAAGAGGAGGAAATACTCAATTTCATTGATACAAATTTAAGCCTCTAATTACATTTTCTATTCTGAGTAAATTATCAAATGATCCTTTGTTATTTTTATATCCAATATTTTAATTATTGATATTTCTATGTCTTAATATAGTTGTTTCTTTAATATAGTATATTTAAAGTCATACATTAAGAAGCAATTACTTATAATTATGTAAATGAGATATATGATTTAAAAGGTTTATGACTTAATTGAAAAACAAAGATATATGATTAAATCAGTAAATTTAAAAGGTTGTGACTTTATTGAAAAATATGATTAAATCGATATTTGTTTGATATATACGTACTTTATTTTTCCATAATCATTTGAAAATTATTTAAGGATATCAGATAATTATATTTTCCATAATTATTTGTGTTTAAATTTGATACAGTAAGATTAAAAAGGATTTACGTCTTTTTTTTTTTTGCTTAATATCCATTCACAAATTTGAAAAGGGTTAAAAAATTATAGGAAAATTTACCAAACATTTTTTGTTAGTAAGCCATATATATTAAAAAAATTGACAATAAAACAAGAAGAAGCCCTTTTAATTGAAGTGTATTTCAACAATTCTGACTACAGAGGCAATAAACAATACACATAAGTACTATACATACCGGCAATTTATCTTTGGAAATAATAGGAAAAAGCAAATAGGAAATTCTCAGTTTTTGATTTGGTGCAGAATCTCAGTTTTTGATTTAGTGCAAATACTACGGAAAAAAAAAAGAAATTCCTAGTTTTTAATTTAGTGCAAGTAATAAGAAAAAAGAAATAGGAAATTCCCAGATTTTGACTTAGTACAAATATGTACAATTATTACACGGCAAGGGACAGAGTTATTAAACAGTATTTGGAAAGGAAATGACAGAGTTAATCAAATAATTTGAGGGGAAAAAAAGAGGGTAAAGGAATGAATGAGTTATAGTAAATGAAAATAGGACAATAGGAATTATATACTTCGGTATAAGTTTAATCATACAAAGATATATTTAAAAAAAAAAAATTAAAGAATTGTCAATGGCCGATAAAACTCCGCAGTCCATGCAGTTGCAAACTCGCGCACGTCAAGCAAAATCAGGAAAGCATGTGGAAATTGACGAGGAAACACAGGAAAGCGTTGTGATGGTTGTTGCTTGGAAAAAACCTTAAAGGGGACATAAGTTTGGAAAGGAAAAAAAAAAAGGGATACAAAGTTCCAGTTGTTTGAAGTTGTGCAATTTAGTGTATAAAGTTTACTTCTTTTACAATTTAAGATATATATTATACATATACTGAAAATGGCACATTAAGGGTCTCTATGAGACACTATATCACATATATGTTTAAAAAAAGAAAAGAAAAGAAAAGAAACTTTAGACATTAAATTGTTCAAATCGTAAAGTATTAACACTCGATATATTTCCCCAAAACCTTCTCGAGCCAACTTTATAAAATTTCTACAGTAATTTTTTTTTCTTTTTTATGTAATTGTAAATAATAAGTAAGATTCAAAAGGATGAGTAGTAGAGGAGCTAACTCAAAAGGGACTCAATATAAAATAATCTTAACCAGTTAAGAATTCAACAATCAATGGTACATTTTAATATTTCCCTCATTAAAATCAATAGAAAATTTCAATTCGCATCTTTCCTTACCATTTTTGTTGTTATAAGTGACCTAGTGCCTTTTGCTAGTATCATATTTATGACCTAGGGCAAGACACGAAGTAGCAGTTTTTTCTTTTCCTTTTTTTTTTTTTTTTTATCTACCTTCTATTAGAAAATTAGAGAATAAACTTACCCTCTCTCGTTGATAGATCAAACCTCGTGTTGTTTTGACAAAATTGAGGTTTATGGGTAATCATTTGCAAATGGGTTTAGCTTGCATGCTATCTCATTTAACCCATTTTTATACGAGTTTAGGCTTCTTTTTTTTTTTTATTTAAAAAAATCAGTTAAATGAACCTTATTTGTTTAACTTGCATGCCAAAGCAGGTCACTTTTGATTGGCCCATTTATCACATTTACATCTTTGTCTTATGAACCAATTCATTTAACTTATTTTTTAAATGGATGGAAATCAAGGTTAAGGTTTTTTAACTCGTTGAACTTAGCACGTTTAACTCGTAAGTTAAAATAAGCTAGTTTTGGTTAACCCATTTAACATATTTATATCTTTGAATTATGGCTCATTTAGCACATTTATGTTTTTGACTTAAGGATCAACGCGTTTAACTTACTTTCAAATGGGTTAAGGTCAAGGTTTTTTTACTTATTGAACTTTGACTCATTTAACCTGTGAGCCAAAATAGATTGAGTTAGGTTAACTCATATAACCCACTAGCATACCTATATTAACATGTAAAATTATAGCAAAGAAACATTTACTAGGATGTGAATAAAAAGAAGAAGTTTATCATTTTCAATGAAAACAAAGTGCCCTTTACCTAGATTATAGTTGATCATTTATCGAGTCATAAGTATACCATTAAAGTAACAATATAGCTAATGTTCTTTCTTGATTGGCCTATTATGGTAGAGGTGTATAAGCGGGTTTTAGTTCATATGTCAGCTCATTTAACTTGCTTAAAAAGCAGGTTAGGGCCAAGTGTGTTTAGTCCGTTGAAAAAGTAGACCAAATAAACTCCACTTGTTTAACCCATTAGTTAAAGTGAGATAGTTTAGTTTGCCTCATTTGGCCTACTTATCCCTTTGGCTAGTAGGCTGGCATGTTTAAGCAGCTTAAAAAGCAAGTTAGGATTGAGTGTTTTTACTCATTCAAAAAGCAAGTCAAATAAGCTCGATTAGTTTAACTCATTAGCCAAATTAGGCTAACTTATTTAACTCACTTACACATTTATAATTATAAGTCGATGTTTAGAGCTAAGGAAGTTAAACTCATTCTTAAGAATATCTATAGCTTTCTTTTTCCTAGCAGCTGGATAGGTAATTGGATAAAGAAAGAATTCAGGTCTTAAAGAGGATGACATTGATAATCTTCTAAAAGTAGCTCTTTATTTTTAATTTTTCTATCACTCATAAAGTTGCCAATTGGTGGTAACATACAAAGTTACACCAGTTGTAGATATAGATTAAACAGAGGGTGTCATGCCCCGAAGCAGCAGAGTCGTAACAGTCCCGTCATGTAAACCATCCTAAGATAGAAGTTGGCCTTACAACCACTATCTTAGACCTGATCTGCATAAGGTATCCACAACTAACCCGCTTTGAAGTAGACAGTTTGTAATTTAAATAAATCATTTACCTGTAAAAGTGAGGAATTATATATATGTTATAATTCAGTTATTGCAGTTAAAGTTTACAATATTTCTCTATAGTATTTTTCTATATCATTACATCATTCGGAAATGAAAAATAATAAAAACTTAGATCTTAAAAATATGTGTTTATTCTTCAATATTTTTCCTCACTCCTCAGGATCCAGCAGTTGCTAGCTTCAAAGTAATTGTTTGCTGAGCACCTGCACGACGTCTATAGGGATGTGAGCAACTACAGCTCAGTAAGTAAGGATGGAGGACTTAAAACTATACCAGAAACACAGCAAGGTTTTCAATCACTTATTTGATGCAATGCATGTGCAAGCAAATGCCATCGTACGACGTTGTCTGGCCCGTCGTGAGATTAGAGAAATTGCGCCCGCTCTAATCCGGGTTGAGGAGTTGCCGTTAATGCAACAGCTCACAATCAAATCTAGGCTTGTGTAATGGAGACCTTGCTCCTCCCGCGACTACCTTCGAACCACTGTCTTCACCCTCGCCTCGACCTCCTCTCCTGTCACTTAGTTCGACCGAAGATGAAGAAGGGACCATTTTGCAATCCTGCGCTATCCCTTTCGAAGGGGTCAGTATTTGGCTGGAGAGTCCTAAGTTCCCCTAACGGGTTGCCATGCATGTCCGATTATGATTACTAGTCGGATATTTGATTAAGTCCAGTTTAGGGTGATCAATCCTTTCATACAATTCATACAATATATGCCAAAACAACAAATAGAATCATAACATCACCTATAATCAAGCACATGCACACATTCAATTATCTAACAAGCACAACCAAGCATAATCTTAAGCCTCCAAAATACAACATCGTATTAATCCCAACTTACCTCGACTCCTCGCTCACTCACTCGAGGTCCGATTTGCTCAGGCCATCGCCGATCATCCCTATAACACAAACGTGGTTTCATCTTTTCATATAACTATTATAAGTTTGTTTTATCCTATAACGCTTATTGTTATGTATTGTTTAGGGTTTAATATACCTAATTATCTAGATCTTAAGTCTTTTATAATTATTCTAGGTTTGGGTTTAGGTTCGGGTTCCGCATCGATTTCTAAATTAGATTCTAGTTCGATTTCTAAGTACTGTTTTGTACCCGGACCCTAGAAATTTGTTTCAACTCATAATATGAAACTAACCACATTATTTCCAGATACCCTAAATATGATCACTACCCCTGGTCAGCATTTTATTCTATCCGGTATACTTAAATCCGTATTAGTGTACCGAATTTACTCATGTTGTGAGAAATTTTTACATTTTTCATATAATTACCTAAAATTGAATTTTGTTTCAGATTTTTTATGTTCTGATTTTCATTATATTATTATCTAATTAAACCTAATTTTTCTATATTTATTAATTTTCAATTCTACATATTCCTAATTT
Source organism: Lumnitzera racemosa (assembly GCA_024138005.1). Classification (NCBI taxonomy): domain Eukaryota; kingdom Viridiplantae; phylum Streptophyta; class Magnoliopsida; order Myrtales; family Combretaceae; genus Lumnitzera; species Lumnitzera racemosa. The sequence continues at coordinate 96,727,457 of JAMXBC010000006.1, read as the reverse complement.
TCTACATTTACCACATAACACCTTCATTACTTACACTTAACACTCCATAGACTAGGATTAGGTTTCCACATCAGAGATTAACATCCCTAAACATATAATTACTATCTAAATCAGTAATTAATATCCTAATCACCTAATTAACTCTAAATTACCCAATTTTTCCATCATTTTTGGGCTAAAAATTAACTTAAAAATTTTGAAAATTAATTTTAAAAAAATGGCTTCATAGCACTGTTCTATATCACTTGAGCATCCTACAAAAAAAAAAAATTGAGCTCTAAACTACACTCCTAAGGTCATTTATTTCTAAACCGAAATGTGCTCGGTTTTGCATGATTTCTTAAGGACCATATATTACGGGGCATGTTTTCATCAAAATAATATTTTTCCTACAAACTACATACAAAAATATCCCATAATAACAAAATTCATAATTTTATAATAATATTTACTATTTTTACAAAATTATACAAAATCGGGCTGGAAATTAAACTCACCGATCTGGGTGGCTCCGGCCACCACCGGCCACCGTGGCCTTGTCGTCCGACCTGGGCGCTGCCACCACCGTGTGATGGTGGTGGCCGTCCACTCCCATCTGCTCTTCTGGTGAGGGTTCCCGTTAAAGGCCCTAACTGCACAGTTTTTTCTAATTTTTTTCTAAACCGAATTTTCCTCTCAATTTTCTTCTCTTCCTAATTTTTTCTGATTTCTAACTGTCCAAATGAGTTCCTGAATTTTTTCTGCTATTTATAGGGCTTTAGGGAATTTATTGTGCATTAAATGAGACAAGATAATTGCCTTATCCCTTGATTTTTGGCTTTTATGTTGGCTTATTCTAATTGGCTGAATTTTTTCTTATTTTTCCCAGCTGCCACGACCCAATTCTGGATGATTCATGATTTTTTTTCTGATTTTTCTTGATTTTTCCTTAATTAATTATGAATTTTCTTTAAGCATTTAGTATTATTTTAGCACATTTCGCGTATTTTAAGTAATTACGCGTATTTATACTTACATGTAAATTCATATATAGTACAAATAAATATTCTTAAATATTATTTAAGTCATTCTATTATTTTTAGTATACATATAATCTATCTCTAGTAATTTATTAGTTATTAGATTACACTTTTTGCCTTTTCAGTAATTAGTAATTATTATGCATAAAATTTGAAAATTTTATAGTCTCTTATTTTATTACTTATTTTCTTAAATTCAAGTTTATGGATTATTTTTACTAATATTTCTCTCAATAATTTATAATTTGGGATTTAATCGGATTCTTTAACCGATTGTCCAAAACTTATGTTCTAAGTTCAATCCTACAGTTAATTGGTTTAGCTTTGGGGCTTACAAAGGGATAGACTACATCTCCTCTATTTTGTTCACTTATACCTTTCACTTTTGTTTGGTCTAATGAGGGTCAGGTGTGGGGCCTTCTACTATAGATTGAGATGACGTAAAGGTAGAATACCATAAAAACTTTGCTAACTTTGTCATTAACCTTGATTTCGCTACACTCAATAATAAACTGTAGTAAGGAAAATTAATTCATGTTTCGCTTTAAAAGTTAGTTGTATTTGCCTAAGTTTGAACTATAGATGATTCTCTAATGGTTTCGTTCCTTCTTACCTAACTTTTAGGTTAACCTAACTCGAATGGGAAGAGAAAGAGCATTAGCCAAATAGCAGTTCACTTCATATATTTGCTGAAGTAACCTAATCAGGTAGTTTTGAAATGAGAAGGGAACTTCTCATTGAAGGGGGTAGTAGGAACGGAGGCAAAAACCTTCACTTCATAGATAGCTTCACTTCCTTGTAGCTTATTTTTGGTGACTAGATTCTTAAGTGGGTAGCTTGAAAATCAAGCTATCTTCAAAATAAGTAAAATCCCTATCAATAAAAGCTTGTAATGGTAAGGAAGGAGGCACTCCAAAAGTCAGTTAGAACCTTAAAAATGGATTGAAAGATGGGATATCACTCTACGAGCTGACTAGATCCCTTAAAAATGATGAAAGAGGGGGTAGTACCTTAAAGTCTAACTAGAAGCCTAAAAACAAATTAAAGGATTGTAATAGTTCTCTAAAAACTAGTTAGAACCTTAAAAAGAATGGATTAAAGACAGAGGCTAGAACCTTAAAAAGGATGGATTAAAGACGAGACAATGCTCTAAGAGCTAATTAGAACCTTAAAAAATAAAGGATAGATGAGATAAGACTTTAAAAGCTGGCTAGAAAGGATTAAAAATAGGATAATGCTTTAAGAGCTAATTAGATATTTAAAAAGAAAGATTAAAAATGGGATGGCGCTCTAAAAGCTGGCTAGAACCCTAAAGAAGTAAAGAAAAGTAATCGGTTTGAAAATGTTCTAAACTTGAACAATATTTACAAAGAATTTGGCGAAAAACCATTTATGACAACAACTGCATTAGGGATTAAGTCCCTTAATGACTTAGATTAATATGATTAGCTTTAAAAGGTGTGACAACATTGAAAAAGGGAATAGATGATATGAATTAAAAGTTTGGCTACTCAAGCCGACATGAACAATAAACTTGTGACAAGCCTTTACTGTCTCTCTCTTTTTTTTTTGTCTTTTTTTTTTTCTTTGGAAAGTTTGCTAACAAGTATAAATTTTTATTTAAAAAGTAAGTGTCATAACCGTCCCCTTTCTTGGTAATTGAAAATGTTTCCTGACCCTGATGTTAGGCTTCCTCGTGGGGCCTTATGATTTCAAATCATTCTTTTCTTAAGGAAAAAGATAACTTATGATTAGTTTAGTCAAAGAGGATTTCTTTGCGAACTCTCGGTCCAAATTATACTCTTAATTATAATCCCAAAAATTATAATCCATTTTGAAAGTGATATGCCTTAATTAATCTAGCAAGTCGTTTTCAATTTAACCACATAAATTTAGGCTTTTAGTTAAAGGGTTTAAAAAAGGACTAGTGAAAAGGCTTATTTTGAAAGAAATACCTTCATTAAATATAGGAATACAAGTCAAGAACTTTTAGGAAAAATTAGAAATATGCTTGTCCCAATTTCAAAAAACGACTTTTGTTAAAGATAAATTATTCTTGTGATTAGAAGAGCTTTATTAAGTAAGGATAGTATTATGGGTGGGAAGATCTTGTATATGTGATTAAGGATGTGTAAAGTCGCTTTGTGTCTTGAGATGGATACGTAAGGCTTATGATTTTAGGCTGGTTCGAAGATTTAGGGCTTCCTATCTTTTGGGCCTTCTTTGGTTAGGGCTACTTGGGCTTTGATTACTGGCCTCTTGATTTAGTTTTGTAGTTCCTATTAGGATGTAAGTAATAGAAAATATTGCCTCCTTAATTGCAGGTAATATCTTTGTAAGATCTTCTCTAATAACAAGTATTCAACAAAGCAATTTAAATCTATTAAATCTCAATTATATCTCTAAAGCTTATCCTTGCTACTCTGATCATGTTGACTATAAATACAAGTGTAAGACATAAAGTCTTATTACCATTTTAATTTTAAATTGCTTGCCTTCAATTCTTGAACACAAACCTATCAAACAAGTTAAAAGCCTGGAGTACTACACTTTGTATGTAGATAATCATTAAGCTTTTTTTTTTTTTTTCTATCCTTTTTTCTTCTATCCTACGACTCTTGATCCTCTTCTTGCAAGTAATAGAAGATATTGCTTCCCAAACAAAGGTTGAGCATTGAACTACATCAGTTCCTAAAAATGGAAGCCAAAGAATTTCATTCCAACAATTCCTTGCCAATAATAAATATTTCGCATGTCTATTTCTTTCCTTTTTTTTTTCATGTACCCAAAATAGATATGCCCTTATAGAGAGATTTCATTATGTCAGAAATTTATGGTGAGGATAGGAAGATATAGGATTTGTCAAATCCCGACTTGAATTGTCGATATTTTGAACCCCTGTTATTGGTGTATAGTTGACTTTTATTTAGCATGAATAGATAGAAAAGCAAAAAATAGAATGTCATCAAAATCCCATCTAAAAAAAGATGTGTCATATCTCATGCTTACACATTCTTCCACATATATTACCATATCAATATTTTAGCATATCTCTTTCTTATTTCCAGCATATCAAATATTATTCATCTCATCATCCAGATAAATATTATTTCCATACTTCTTGCAAAGCCTATGACTTGAAAAATTCTTCTTGATGCAAATCGTAAAAAAATAATAAGATCGAAATTTAACTTCCATAGGTGATTTCAAATTGGATACAGATAATGCTAACATCGATTATATTTTCATAGACATCATATGAGAAATTTAGCTTTCCATGTACGTATCCCCTAATGCTTGTCATTGTGATTCCATACATAAATTTGATTTGTAATAAATATAATTATTGAATCATTAAATTCAAGATGTTTTTTGTCTTCCAATTTTTCGTTTATCATTAGTTTTTATGGTTTTTTTTTTTCAATATACATTCTAATCCTCTTCTAAGTTTCAAGAGTTTTGATAGAGATTTTTTTTTAAGGTTTATTTCTAATAGTAATATTTAATGTTGATATTAATTCATATATTAATAGAGATAAAATAATTTACCTATTAATATGAGTTTAACAATAATAGTAGCTTGATTCATTTACAATGTGTGAACATACGTATTTACGTGTGAATCTCAAATTATGATAAGAATGTAATTAAATTTAAAGGTGCATATGTATATAATAACACCATGTGTGACCATATTTCAAGTGCATATATATGATTAAATCCTCCAATACTTATCTCTTCTAGTCTATAAGTGCATTGTTTATAAGTACATGTGTGACCACTAGTCTTATTTATTTATACACCATGCTTTCGATAACTGATTTATTATTGTAGCCACATCATGCTTTCAATATCCTATTACAAAAACATTGGGATAGTGGCAATAGAAGATTAGATTCTCATAATTCTTTATCAATAGTAGGCACTTCCCATCTATCTATATACTTGACATGAATGCCTTGCTTCTATGCCTATAATTCCTTTTTTTTTTTTTTTTAAGATGACTTACTGTCCCATCAACATCATATGATGCCTTGTTAACATCCAAGCTTTCAAAATTTTCTCCTTCAATGAACTTCACGATTGCAATTTATACAAAATGCTTTTAGAGTAGTTATAAATCAACTACCTTGCAATTAGTTGAGTATTTTTTTTATTTAATTGGAAAATCTATTGATTTTGCACTTTAATAGGAAAAAGGATGAAGACCAATCCAAGTCAAAGCATAGAAATAATGAAGATGAAGGACTTATTGGTGCATCAAGATAAATATCCACTACCTATCCCATGTCCTTAAGATAAGTGGTTGGACAAGACTATATCTAAAGACACGTTCTGCGACAAAGCCAAGTGTCGAGAAGCCTGTAAAACACTTCGTATTGATGGTGGTTTCTAGTTATTGAGTGCAAGCCTCATGTTAATTCTAGAGATACCATCAAGGGAGATTCAATGTTGTGCTTTAGAAACGAGAGGAGAGAGCTATCTCTCTCCATTACCCAATTATCATTCTTGAAGGAGCCACCTTCTAGATGGGATGACTATGTAGAATACATTGCAGAGAAGCCGAAACACATGACTTTACTGAAGAAGGATAAAGTCCTTCATGCTATTGCTACTTCTACTCAGTTGTGCTTCTTGCAAAAGAGTAGAATGGAAGTATGGTGGGCAATCATCTCGCGTTGGAGTGTTCAGATCCACACGTTTTTCACTTCCTAGGGGGGAGATAGCTCTAATATTAGAAGATGTAGTTGTACGATTAAATCTTCACAGATGACATCCTCTCATAAAGAGTACAACTTTCAAACATCTTTAATTGGTGCTTTGCAAGCTACTAGCACTAAGAATAAGAAGCTATGTTTTGCTTCTTGGCTCGCATACTTCTTTGAGGAGCAAAGTAAGGACAGGCCTCAGGTTTCAAGCCTAAGTCATGGGAAAGAGTTAATACCTTCACATCCTCTTTCTCTCTTTTCTTCTTCTTCTTCTTTCTTTCTTTCTTTGTTTTTTTTTTTTAATTCAAGTGTTGTAGTTGTCTCTTCAACTCATACATTTTTTGTCCTGTCTTTATAGGTACAAACTTTCTACTTTCATTGAGTTTTGGCTTTCCTTATTTATATTCCCCAAAGGGTCTGAGGAAGGTGTTAGTCCATGACTCTTTCTCTTGGCAATAAGCATTCGCAAGGTGAGCAATTCCTTCTAGGTCCCTTCTACTTAGGTTCACTTTAATATACTATATTTAAAGTCAGATAGTGAGGTTACCTTAGTGGAAAATCGAGAAAATATCCTAGATTCTCAAGCTAAGTTCCTCTTATGGTGTATTTTAGGAAGCTTGCCTTCACTTTTTGACAATAACGACTTAGCTGGTTGCTTTTTAGAGCGAAGAGTCATGGTATACTTTCCCCATTGGGTTGCACGTTAACTTGGTTTTGATTACGGAGTGCCTCACTTGATTATCGAAATTGAGAGTTTTGAATCTTGTTGCTAATCACTATGTCCAAATGACTTTAGGAAGATTCATCTTGGAAAGCGACAGCTATTCTTTCCTTTTACTAGTCACTCTAGGGTTGTTTCCCCTAGATGGTTAGCACATTAGATGAATTGTCTGGTTGCGTTCCGAGCTTATGCCTTTGTGTTAGTAGGTGATACACTTCATGCACCTACTATAGATCGTTATGAATTCTTTTTTAAACTCCTAAGGCCTAAGTCTCAAAGTAGTGGAGATGCATGGGGGGCTATTACTAAACAACCGGAATGTCCTAATAGGACAATAGGAGTGAACCTTTCTTTAAAGTCTAGGAACAACCAACCTTTGCCTTTACTAGTAGATTTGAGACAAACCAAGCAAATATTTATTCAGGAGGTAACTTTATTAAATATATAATGCTATTTTATAGGTATTTTTTAATATTATTTCTTTATTCTTATAGGTTGAGACAAGGCTCTCCTGTTGCAATTCATAAGGAGGATGATGCTGCTAACTTAAGCTTTAGGGTTCATCCAAATGATCTTGCTACACTAGTGGTAGCTTCAGATAATGATGATGAGGACTTGGTAGATTAAGGTGAATCTCTAGTCTAATATAGGGATGTTGATGATGATAATGGAACTGAAAAGTTGAATGATTCCCCTGAAGCATAAGACATTACTTTGTCCGTCAATAAGGCAAGTGATGGCAATACTTATTCACATGTGTTGTTATGCTTGGGTACTCTTAGAAGTGAAGTATATGTAGCATCTATTGATGTCTCTCCACCCCCAGTTGCTAACTTGTTACATAGAGACCTGGTAGCAACTCCAAAAGCTATCCTAAGGGATATAATAGCCTTTTGTGGATTTGACATTCCTTTTCGTTTGTTAAAACCATTGGAGAGACTTTATGCTCTGGACCAAGATTTTTTGAGTGAATCTCCCATGTTGGGGATTGAGTTGGCCAATATCATGATGAAAATGTTAAGAGAAGCTGCATCACTACTTGAGAACTCTTGGAGGTCTCTGTCAAATGATAAGCTACAGCAACTAATTAGTTATGTTGAAGGGGCTCATCTTTTAAAATTTAAGGTTAGCAGCTTATAGCTCATTATTGCTAATGCTAAGAGATTGCTGAGTTATTATGCCACTATGAGAAGTTGAGGTAAGCTAGTGGCAAGGATTTAAGCCTTGCAAGATGCTATTGAGGAGATAGACCATGAAGCAAAAGATTTATTAGGAGATACAGATCTTGAGTTCATAGTAGGTTTAGATTGCCACCCTTAATGGAGTTTGGCTATATTCATTTGTTTTGCTCACGTTCATTCTTCACCCCATCCCCCCATCCCACACCCCACCCCCCCTACCCCCTTGCTGATTGAATGAAATTTGATTGCTTTCCTTATATTCTTCTATTCTTTATTTATTTCAATTACTTATTTGTATTAAATAACAAGGCTTCTTAGCCTAGAAGTAACCTATGCTACTGAAGACTATGGGGGTCATTGTATGCTTTAGGAGATAATACCTTACTTAGCGGAAACATTGTAAAAGAAATGCCATGATAGTAAGATTTGCTCCTTATGGATTGTGAAGCCTAGAGCATAATGTTGGACATTGGAGGGAAGCTCTCACTTGCTAGCAATAATAAGTTGAGCACAGAGTATAAAATAGTTAATCGTGCTTAAGTAGTGATAGTAGCATGTGCTAAGCATATTATTAGTGGTTAAGAGGGTATCTCTCAATACTCAACCTTTTATTGCTTTCTCTTTACTTATTCATGTATTTGCCTTATGCACTAAGGAGATGTATCTCTAACTTTGCAGAAATAAGGAGGCAAGAATATAATACACAATTAAAACTGTACACTAAGGAGATAAATCTCTAACCTTACAACAATAACAAAGCAAAAAAAGTAAAAGAACACAAAGAAATAGAGTAATGGAAGTTGAATGCTTCATTCATGTGAATTGTGAATACATTGTTGGATTTACAAATGAAGCTTTTTAACATATTTAAAGTTAATGGGAGGGGTTATAGCATCAGTTTTTGGATTAAGGAGCTTATAGTAGTTGCTATCATGGACTTCACGAATTATAAAAGGGCCTTCCCATTTTGATGTAAACTTTGGCACTGGAATACCTCCTTACACATGCTTTGCCGCACAAAGTACATCATCACCTTGCTGAAAAGATCTTTTCTTGACTAGGCAATCATAAGCAACACTAAGTTGGCTTTGGTAATTAGCAAGGTTGCGTTTGGCATTGTCTTGCCTTTCTTCTAAGGGTTCAAGATCCAGTATATGTAAGCTGTTTAGTTTTAATTCAGCATTGTGAGCTAAGTATGTAGAAGGAACTAAGATTTCGATAGGCATCACTACCTTAAACCTATATAATAATGAGAAAGGTATCACTTGAGTAGGACCTTGTTTGGAAGTTCTGTAAGCCCATAGTACCAATGGCAGTTTGTCATTCCACTCTTTGTGATTTTCATAAACCATTTAACTAAGTACCTTTAAGAGAGTCTTGTTTGTGACCTTTGCTTTGCCATTTCCCTTCCGATAATGTGGTGTAGATTTCACATGATCAATATTGTAAGAAGCTAACAGTCATCGTACATGTGAGTTGATGAAGGGGGTACCATAATTTAAAAGGACACGCTTTGGGATCCCAAAACGGTAGATAATATGCTCCTTCATGATATTTGCTATGATAAGTCCTTTTGCATTCTTAAGGGGAATCACCTTAACCTACTTGGTGAAACATTCAGTCCCAACAAGGATCCATATACCCCCTTTAGATGGTGGGTTTATTGAACTAATTAAGTCAAATGACCAAGTATAAAATGGCTATAGAGTAATCAAACTATGCAATGTTACTGTGGGAGCATGGATTGCATTGCCATATTGTTGACATGCAATACTCTTCTTGGAAAAATTGAATGCATCATTTTCCATGGTAAGCCAATAGTATCTCATATGAAATAGGTGGTGGTACAACTTCCTTTCCCATTAATGTTCTCTACCATCATTAGAGTGCACTTCAGACAATATAGTTTCTATTTTAAGAGGTGTTATACATCAGAGAGGCTTTCTCATGAATGGTACCTTATACAACTCACCCTTGTGTATAAGATACTTTCTTACTTTATGCTTTACTAATCGAGCATTTGTGTTATTCGTAGGCAAAACATTATTTTGAAGTAATTGATATAAGGGCACCTCCAATCTCTTGTACTTGCGGCAAAGATGCATTCTCATTGGTCGAGGAGTTTAGCACACTTTGGGCAACTCATTTGTAGTTGGAATGTATCTTTAGACATTGTTGGCTAGCAATAACCTACACACTGAATGCGGCGATACAAAGGTGGCTCTTCTTCTTCGTACCAGATCTTATGGTATTTATCCAACTTTAAACGAGCTTGCTTTGTATAAATGCATCTAGATAAGACACCTTTTGGTCCCTTAAAAAACAAGATGCCATTAATATAAGTGAAGTTTTTCAAAGTTATCATAGAAGCTACATTTAAATGTGCTAATTGTGCCTTGATGGGACTGCGCCAATTGTCTTGCACTTCTTCATCCTTGTCCACTAATTGTAAAGCTGCGCATGGGATGGATTTCTTAATAACTTGAACATTTAAATTATTTTGTACAGTTTGAATGGGAACTTTGGAAGCTAATGTTAGTAGGGTGTCTACATAATGGTTGGTAGATTGTTTGGCATGCTTGTACCTCACTGATTTGAACTTGCTAACCAAAGATTACACTGCAACCCTATGAGGCGTTAATGCTAGTTCTTTGAGAGCAAATTCACCATTTTCCTGCTTGATGATTAGGTTTGAGTCATCACGAATGCATAAGTTAGATGCTCTGGCATTTTGAGCAAAAATAAGAATAAGTAGGAAAACTTCATACTCAGTCTCATTATTGGCACACAAGAAGTCTAGCTTGAAAGCTAAAGGTATCTCTTGGCGTTCTAGAGATGTTAAGATTACCCCAGCTCCTTGTCTAGTGCAACTAAAGGAGCCATCGAGTTGTGTTTGCCACTCTCCATTTAGTTCTACTCTCATAGAGTCTTCATAAAACTCTATAGGGATTGTATCTATAATAGGAGCCTTTTATATCATAAGAAACCGAGCTAAAAGGTCTGCCACTACCAAAGCCTAAGACTTAATAGCCTTAGGTGGTATGACTGTGATGTCAAATTCTGATAGGAAAAGCAACCATTTTGCAGTCCTTCTTGAAAGAGTTAGTTATGACAACAAGTATTTTAAAGGATTTGAATGAGTAACAAGATTAACTCTATGAGCAAGAAAATAGTAGCGCAACTTTTGTGTGGCAAATACCAGCACAAGGCACTACTTTTTACAAGTTGAGTATTTTACCTCACTTCCTTAGAGTAGCCTACTCAAGTAGTAGACCGATCATTCACTGCTATCTAATTTTTAAGCTAGCAAAGCCTCAATAGACTTATCAATGGCTATCAAATAAAGAATCATTGGCAACCCTTTAATTGATATTATCATTGTTCCTGGCAAGGTGCGTATCTCCTTGATCTTTTGTATGGCTTCTTCGTGAGGTTGCCCTATTCAAATGGGGTTCCCTTTTTCATGAGCTATGGTAATAGATAAGAAATTTCTACTAATGCGGGGATGAATTATCTAATATAAGAAACTTTCCCCATGAAGGTCTTTCATTCCCTTAGACTAGTAGAGGAGGGCATGGAACGTATAGTGTATACATCTGCTAGATTTACATCAATTCCTTTTCTATGAATAATGAATTCAGGGAATTTACCAAAAGCTACATCGAAGACATACTTTAAGGGATTCATGCGTAATTTATATAGATGACATCGTTCAAAGACCCTCCATAGATGAGTCAAATGATCAGGTGCCTATCTTAACTCAACAACTATATCATTAATGTAGTCTTCCATAAAGTCATGCATTATGTCATGAAATATGACAATCATTGCCCTGTAGTAGGTAGCTTCTGCATTTGTTAAGTCTAAATGGCATAATTGTATAGTAGAACTTTTTCATTGGTGTTTTGAAAGTAGTGTGTAATATCCAATAAATCAGCAATCCAGACATGAACATCTGAGTATTAGGATAAAGCCCTATCTTTATGCGGTAAAGGTCAATAGTTGATTTAGGGCATTTGGGAAAGTAAACCAATTAGATTAGAAACTTATGAGAAACATGATAACTCTAATTGAAAAGTTTTCGTAGGTTTGAAAATCTATAATACAATAAAAATATCAAGAATATAATCAAAATATTGAAAATTTATTCTATATGAGACCTTAAAGTCAAATTTAGGGCAAATATACATAAATTTGGAGCTTTCGGGAAAAATTATCCGATTGAATCCAAACTTTATGATTGAGATAGGAAAGTTAGTTAAAGTGACTTAATGAATTAAGATTTTGAAAATAATAACCCGAAATCCGAATTTTTTCCCTAGAAGTATAATTACTTAATATAGTCCAAAATTACTCGAAACCCCTAAAACTAAGCTCAGAATGCGACAAAGACTTAAAAATAAGATAATTAGGAAATAAAAAAAATAATATAGTATAATATACTATATGAGTATACACATATTTTTATGAGTATACTTGGTATATATAATAAATATACTTGTAAACTAATCTAAAATAATATAATTATGCATAGTGAGTGGATAGAATCGCAAAATTAAATAAGAAAAAAGTATTTTAAACATGATTACACGTATATAATTACTTATTACGTGTGTTACATATATAATATATATATATATATACATTTATTAATATAATAATTAAATATACTTAAATTATTCAAATATTACTAAAATTTAACCAAAACTTATCCAAATAATGTGGGAACAGTTGGAATCCACATGGCACTTCAACAACAATTGCAAATCATCCACAATTTGTCACTCATACATTTTGTTTTTCAAGAAAAATATTAAAATAAATTACTTAATAATTAAGAAAAAATCCAAACGACCTAAACTACTACAAATAGGATCTTAGGACTTAGATTTAACATTTTGGCAATCAAGAAAACCTAAGAAAAATTCAGAAAAAATTGATAAAAAAATAGGAAAAAATAGAGCAAGGACCGAGCCTAGCTAGTTCCCCAACCATTCGATGATGTGACATGGAGCCCCACCGCCACCTAGCAGAGCCATTATTGATTAGGCTGGTCGACAATCTCTCTCAAGTCAATGGTGGCCGGAGCTCTAATTAACTTAGGTTCTGAGTTTCTACCCTATTTTTCTCTATTTTTGAAAAATTATTAAATTAATTAGTAAAAATATAAAAAAAATTTAATTCCAAGGTTATTTTATATGTACTTTCATTTAGTAAATTTATTTTTATAAAATTAGAAGTATTTAATATACTTGCTTAATAAATGTACTATTCATCCGAAATTTGAAATTTAAAATAAATACACTAAATGATATAGTTTCCAACTCAAAATTTTTGTGTAAGATACTTATAATATATAGATAATTCCTATGTAGCTCAATTTTTTTATTTGAATGTTTTTAATATTTATTGTATTTTTCGGCCTAAAAATAACTCGAAAATAGGCTAAAATTGTGAAATAAATAGGAAATTATAAAATTAAATGATGAAATGGACATTTAATGATTTCTAGTGAATAATAATGTTGGGATAGGTTGAAATCAATTTGGTGCAAAAAGGATATTAATTAGGTAATTTAGAATAATTCAAGGGTAAAATCATAAATATGAATATATAAGCGATAGATCGAAAACTTGATACTAAGTACTAGTTGAATTCCACATATTTTTAGGAGCCTATAGAAATTTTCAAGAAATTATTTGCTAACCTGAGCTATTTATTATGAATTTACGTAGTAAAATAGCTTAAATAACAAACCAATACCCAATTCTAATAATAATAGGTAAAATATGATAAATAGGTGAATAAAAAAATCTATTTGTGCACTGGTAAGACTGGATAAAAATTATATATTTTAAATATATTTAATGATATTTTAATAACCGAGATATGTTATAGAAGTGTTAGGATTAGATAATACCTATATATAAGTTACATTGACAAATTTGATAAAATATGGTTTAATAACATAAATTATGTATAGTATGTTAATATTTAATTAGATAAGTATAACTGTGTTAAAAACTCGAATTACTCATTAAAAGTCATATCTAGAAATTGAGACTTATAATACGTATTGTTAAGTTTGTATGACCCCAACGACACTATTTTTACTAAAATTGGATAAACTTAAGTAATATAACCTATGTCTCTACAATATTATTGATTTACGTACTATTATAACTCTACCGTAATCGAAACGTGATTTAAATGACTAAAAGTACGTTTTGATACAATCGGAATAATATATTATACATAATAGTATAATTGCATATATTATTAATACTTAATAACTTAACTTGGTCAATATAATGAAACTATATTATATAATAAAAATGCTAATATACTTTATATATATATATATATATATATATATAGCTGCTTTGAATAAGACCCTAATGTTTTCGTAACCATTACAAAAGTTGAATTTAGGTTTTGTATATATAGGGCCTTTTAATGATCAAATCGTTGACGATACGAGTTTTCCGAAGTGAGCACCAGGACAAGTAAGTGAGATTGATACTTTACAGCATTTTAGGATATTATTTTAGAATATCTAGAGACTTTGGTATATATTGGTTTATGATTGTAGTTAGCTGTTTGTACGTATGCAACGCTTGTGGTTGGGTTTCGATTTGCCGTGATGGGAGTTGAACTCCATGATATGATTATTCTATAAATATTATATTGAATTGTTTAATCTTGGTTGATCACCCTAAAAAGATGAACTAACTCAAACTGGCCTTAATATCTAATTTGAAATGCATCGCAACTCACTAGGGATAATGATTAAGATTCTCAAGCTAAATACGGATTCCCTTCGATGAGGATAGCTAAAATGGTCCTTTCCCCACCCTTAGTTGAATTAAGTGATAGGAAAGGAGGTTGCAACAAAGGTTAGGGTCTGTGGTTCGAAGGTGGTCATGGGAGGAGGGTGTTCTCCATTGTACAAGCCTTGACTTGATTTCAATTTGTGAGCATGTGACGTTTATTTCTTTAACCAAGATTAGAGCGGGTGAAATTTCTTTTATCTCATGATGAACCGAATAACGTCATGTGATGGCATTTGCTTATACATACATTGCATCTAACCAACTTGATTGAAAACTCCAATTGTGATGTACTGAATGCATACTTCTGTCTCTATCCCCCACTTACTGAGTAAGTTGTCGCTCATTCTTTTATAATTTATTTTGTAGGTTTCAAATGGCTTATAAGTGCCTACCTAACACCAGAAACCTAGTAAATTGGGATGGAGAGCGAGATTTAACAAGAAATGATAGGCTATTGCCCTTAGTATTAAATTTTTATCTTTTAAGAAAAACTACTCAAGACTCCTCAAAGGGCTTAGTAGTTTTTAATAGTTTAATCTATATATGAAATGACAGGTACCTGTGAGATTTACTACTATTTTTTTTATAAGGTTAAATGATAAGTTCAGTAGTACATTTTTTTTCCATAGGATTACTCTATGGGTTTATATCAAACAAGTATCGAATTGGATGCTTCAAAAGGGTAGAGTCGAGTACGCCTTGTGTGAACTAAGTCTAAGATAATAACTATAAGGACAATTTCTATTTTGGGATGGTTCATACGGTGGGACTATTATAACTTCACCTTTTCGGGGCGTGATATAGTGCATTCAGCATCTTTGGAAGCCATCTTTATTTAGTTGTAGCCATTGAAGCCATCCATGAATGAGAATAATTTATGTCCAACTGTGACATCCATTAATGTATCAATATTTGGTAGTAGGAAATTATCCTTTGGGCAAACCTTGTTATGATCATGGAAGTCTACATAAACACATATTTGTCTATTTTTCTTTTTTACCTGTAGATATTAGCCAACCAGGTAGGGTGTTCAGTTGGCTAAATGAAACTAGCCTGGAGTAATTTTTCAATCTCTTCTTTTTTTGTACTTCAACTTCGGGATGAAAAATTCGCTATCCTTACTTTATTGGCTTAACCTCAGGCACAATGTTCAATCTACACACCACTATACTCAAGTCCAATCCTAGCATCTCATCATAGGTTCAAGGAAAAGCTTCCTTGTACTCCTTTAATAATTCCATTAAGTGGACCTTAATTTCTTGCAATAGATTCTAGCTGATGAAAATAGGTTTCCAAGACTCCCCTAGTCCTACGA
Organism: Lumnitzera racemosa; assembly: GCA_024138005.1. Lineage (NCBI taxonomy): Eukaryota > Viridiplantae > Streptophyta > Magnoliopsida > Myrtales > Combretaceae > Lumnitzera > Lumnitzera racemosa. Next base: position 96,711,679 of record JAMXBC010000006.1, on the reverse strand, counting down.
GGTCCAATTCCTCGATCTCTTCAGCTTAGGGTTTCATTTGGTTTTGCAGTTAAAGAGGGGCGGGCTAGGTTTCTTGCACTAGTATGGGATCTAAGGAAGATGAAAAGCCTCTTAGGATCCCAAAGATTGTCATCAGTTATACACCCTTCGTCCATCTTCCTTAACAAAACTTTCTATGGCCTCATATTTTCTTTGATTCTTCTTGCCCCTGTAGGAGCTTTGCATTCCCCTCTTCTTCTTTTGTTTATCTTGGCTCTCCTCTTATGTAGGCAATGGTGTCCCAAAGGGTTTGGCAATGGTAGTCTCTGCATCTTCAACATACTCATCAAAGAACCCTGTGTTGGCTAGATAAAACTCATTATGTTTAAACGAGTTCTTTGGAGTTGAAATGAAGACATCTTTACCCTTCTAATAGCCTTTAATGCACTGGTGCCATGTTGAAGGTATAAGGTTGTAATCATGCAGTTACTTCCTCTCTACTAAAAGATGGTAAGATACGAGTGGGTCTATCACATGGAATCGTATGGATCTTTGGAAGGGTCCAACTTTAAAGTCCACGTTAACATATCCTATTGTATTTATAGTTGTTTTAGTAAAGCTATTTACTATAATAGATTGCTTTACTATGTGTCGGTTGCCTATCCTTATAGCTTTGAATGTAGACATTGGCATCATGTTTATGGAAAAGCCATTATCTATGAATGTCCTCTTAATGGGATGCTTATTGAGCATACTCTCCACATAAAGAGGATGGTTGTGATTAGGGTTCTTCGTATACATGTCTACGTCAATGAAGAGTATCGCATTTTCATGTACGTTGGCCATTCTTCTTACTGGCTACGCTGTACCGTACCGTACTCCCCATATTATCTCTTGAAAATTTGGGTAAGTGCAATCACTGTTGTAAGCCGTGAGTTTTCATTAAACCCTAGTAAATTGAAGAACCGCCTGAAGTTTGGAGTCTTCATTAAGGCAGTAGTCACTATTGGGTATGTATCTTGGTTGGTTTCTATTACTGCTTCCTTCTCTTTAAGTATCATCGCCTATGGCACATCTTCTTCCTCTTGTCTCAAATTGTAAATAACAACATTCGTAGCGCCACGTTGGGTGTTATGTGTCGGGATCAGATTACTGCATATGCCATTATTCTCTATGACAAGTTCCCCATTATGGACCATATCATTAAATATCTTCTTTAATGTCCAACACTCTTTAGTTGGATGACCTATAGTCTTGTAATATCTATAGAACTTAAGGTCATTCTTCTTGTTTGCAGTCGATAAACACTCTACCTTTGGGAGCTTTATGTTCCCATCCTGTAACCACTGGTTAAGTACAGCATGTACCTTACTTATCGAGCACGAGAATGATATAGCTGATGTAGAGCCTTGTGAACTATCATTCCTTGGCTTCTTATTGTCTCTAAGACTTTTTCCTTAAGTTGAGCTAACAAATGTTGCCCGTTTCTAGAATCTTCCACCTTCTATCCGTTGTCACACAATGGAATTGTTAGTTCTTCTCACAGTCTCAAAGAGTGTGGAAAAATAACATAAATTAAGGTTTTCTAAGTAGATGGTGTACTCAGTGAATATCTCCTGAATGTAAATCTTTACTAGTTCCTTTTCATTATACACATCTTAGATGTCTAGGGTGTGCTCTTTAAAGTACTCTATGTAATTCATTAAAACTTTCTTTGTGTTCTATCATATTCTTCTCATATCTGTAATCGTGACTCATTCTTGAGTGGAGAAGAATTTCTCAAGGAAGAGCTTACATATAGTTTCCCATGAATCAATCAATCCCGAGGGGAGGTTGACATATCAGGTGTATATCTTCTTCATTAGTGATTTAGAGAATTCTCTAAGGTTTCAATAAATTTCAAAAAGTGTTCCTTCACATTTCCTTTTTTGCCATTGAGCAGCGTAAATTCTAGACTAACATAGTCTTTAGGATATGGCTTTGTTGCAATTCATTAATGATATGATAGTTTTAACTCTAGTACTCCCATAGACAAATTAACTTGTATTTCTCTCATATAAACATCTAAGTCTTCCTTTATTATAAAGGAAGACTTTAGAGCAAAAGTTATGGACGCAGGTAACGGAGTAAGGGCAAGATTGGGATGAGAAGTGAATCCTCCTAAGATTAGTTGAGGATTCCTTAATAGCTAAAGGATTAATTGATTTAGTTGAGGTAGTAACATCTGGCTGTGCAACAACCATAGGATTTAGCAAAGCCATATCTTTTTGTACAGTGGCGATAGTAGCCATCTCAGTAAGGATGAGTTAGAACATAGCCATGAACTGATTTAATGCCTTAATATCTTCCTGTATTGTCTATATAAGATCTAAAGGAGCCTCTACCAAATGGTCTTGACTACTATTCTCAAGCAGTGGGAGTATATTGTGTTCAATAAACTCAACATTAATGTCGAACTTTTGGGAAGTGGTATCAAATGTACCAGTTGTTCTATTCTTGGAAGGTGTCATATTTGGCCAATCACTCTTCCTCGGTGGAGTTACCAAAATGTAGATATATGGGTCCGATTGGAGTAGTCAAGTGTGTGTTGCTTGAATAGCATGCTACACATGGCTTCAAAGAAGTGAAATGAGACTATTACCTAAATGGATGATTAGGTGATAATAAGGTAGAGAAGAGGAATCGATAATCTCAATATCTCAAACGTACAAGTGATAGACAAAGTAGCCTTAAGGGACTTTAGGCATTCACCTTGTAGCTTGAGTGAATGAGATTAATTCTTTACTTGAGTGAATGAGATTAATTCTTTACTTGAGTGCTATTTGATCTTAGAGAGCAGATTGGGATGGTAAGATTGGATGAAGGAGCAAGCACCTGTGAAAATGAAGAGTCACCTAAATAGACTCTTACGTTCTCCGGTACAGAAGTTAGTTGTTGTACAGGTTCTGGCTAAGGGGTTTCATCAGGAAATCCTCCTTAGTGGCTGAAGGATTAATTGGTTTAGCTGAGGTAGTAACATCTAGCTGTGCAACAACCATAAGATTTGGCGAAGCCATACTTTGTTGTGCAGCAATGATAGTAGCCATCTCGGTAAGGATGAGTTGAAATATAGTCATGAACTAATTTAATGCTTTAGTGACTTCCTATATTATTTGTATTGTCTATATGAGATCTAAGGGAGCCTTAAGTACCAAATAGTCTTTGCTACTATTCTTAAGTAGTGGGAGTAGATTTTGCTTAGTAAGCTCAACATTAATGTCGAACTTTTGGGACGTGGTATCAAATGTACCAGTTGTTCTCTTCTTGGAGGTGTCATATTTGGCTAATCACTCTTCCTTGGTGGAGTTACCTAAATGTAGATATATGGGTCTAATTGGAGTGGTCACGTGTATTGCTTAAATAGCATGCTACACATGGCTTCAAAGAAGTGAAATGAGACTATTACCTAAATGTATGATTAGGTGATAATAAGGTAGAGAAGAGGAACTGACAATCTCAATATCTCAAACGTACAAGTGATAGACAAGGTAGTCTTAGGGGACCTTAGGCATTCACCTTATAGCTTGAGCGAATGAGATTAATTCTTTGCTTGAGTGCTATTTGATCTTAGAGAGTAAACTTTTCATAGTAAAACATTGTTTTTCCAATCTCTTTAAGAGTTTTCAATAATGAGGAAATATTAGGTATTTATAAGCTTTTGGGTATGATGACATTTGTCAGTGATCAATAGATGGGATAGTGCTTACTCGATTCATGATTATCTAGAATGAGTTAGCTAATAAGTATAAAGCTAGTAGCTTTCCTTATTAGGTATTTATAAGCTTTTGGGTATGATAACATTTGTCAGATTATCTAAGTGATCAATAGATGAGATAGTGCTTACTCGATTCATAATTATCTAGAATGAGTTAGCTAATAAGTATAAAGCTAGTAGCTTTCCTTATAAGTGTATGAGCCTTTTCAAGAAAAGGTTAAAGGTAGACAGATCGATCTAATGATCCTTGTTCCAAACTCACCAAGCCAAATCTCCATAATCATTCCAAAATTAATTGGATTTCTTAGGGCTTGTCACTTGGCCTAATGAATTTTCAACTCTCTACATAAAGAATGACAAAAACTGCAACAATACATATCTTAACATATAATATGTAACTATAGATTTCTTTAAAGAGTCGCAAACATCTTATATACAAACATAGAAATTCAACTATTGTTCAAAGAAAACCAATACTTTAATATTAAGTGATGGTAACATAATTAAACCAATTTACATTGCTAATGTATTAGCTATACATAAGAATCTTTTATGTAAACCTATTATTATTTTAAATTAAAATCGGAGGATGCACGGGCCTTTAACTATTTATTCTATGTATATATACATATATACATAAACATATATCTGAAGGAGTTAAAAATTAACAATTATTATGCTTTATAGTCCAGATAGTATAAATACTATATTCTCAAACGTTTGAAACGCCAGAAAAAAGGGAAATCGGAGCGTCCGGCTATGTGGCAAGGGCGGTAGGGCAGACAGCAGAAAAATCATAAGAAAAGATTAACAAAAGCAAAACAAGAAGCCTAAGCACACATACGTAGTCCGACTCACGAGGGAGTCAAAGACCCACTGCCTGGTTTTTTCCTTCTTTCTTTTGTTGTTTTTTACCTTGCTAGTTACCGTGAGAGCAAAAAGAATTGCGTTGACTGCGTTGTTGCCGTGATACTTCCAGAATTAAATAATAATGATTAACGATACTTTAAAACTGTCGATGGCCTCACAAGTATACATGCAGAATCCTTAGCAATGATTATTTTATATACTCACAGAGAAATGTGAGTTTTACAATGTTAACTCGATTTAATGACTATTAAATATAAAGGCGCTCTAGTGAAAAATGAAAATGGAAAAACTGATAAAATTTGTTGTCCTAAAATAAGACAGCAATTTAATGGGAAACCAAATCCAATTGAATAAAAGATAATGATAAAATCGAATTTAGTTCCATTAACATAAAATAAAGTAAAATCTAATTAAATAAATTATTATCCCGTATCGCTCTTTTTTTACCAATATTACAAATTAATTAATTTTTGTACATCAATCATCTATTTATATGTTATGTGGGTTACTGTTCCATGTTTTCTTGCCTAACGTGAAATGATATTCCAAAACTAATGACATGACAGGGTTAGAACTCGGCTGCCCTTTTGGGATGAGGGTTTTTGCTTAAGAGGTTTAAGTGATTTATTTTTTTATTTTTTTTATTGATCGGTAAAATTAACTTCCTAAATCTTTTAGGTGGGTTTTCTTTTTTCAATTTAGGTTTTGAATATGGGTTATCAATTGGGTTTTCTTCTCTTACATTATATCTTTTGGAGTAGGTTTTTTTTTCAAATCTACTTAGTTGGATTTTTTATATCATGTTGTGTTCACCTATTAGTTAAGTACATCAGTAAAGATACATGTATAACTTAATATGCCACGTTGAATTCAAGTTAATAGTAATCTAATGGATCCCTTGTTTGAATTTTATATCGAAACATTCATTTTTTATTTTAATGATCCGAAACGTTGATCTTCTAAATAAATATGTCGCCAAACCTTAATTCTTTTTTGTTGTAATTCTCTATGAAATTAATGGCTAACTTCACAACAACTTTTTTGAAAACTTATTAATGAAAAATGAAAAAAAAAAAGGAACTTTTTGAAATCTTACAGGAATAGATGTACAAATTATAAACAAGCCCTTCAATTTGCCTCTTCCATTAGAAACTGTAACTTGCAGTACATTCAGGTATTAAAGTTCAAAAGATGCACTATGATGGCTTAGCTTCTTTTGATTGCAGAATATGCTTTCTATTGGAATGATTTCATTGAGTTTACTAGCGTGCAACCTGCTTGAGGCTTCCGCATTGGGTCACTTTTAATATGAAATTGCTTTATTTTGAAGGAGATTTTTTCTTACCATGAAAAATCATGTTAAACAATTTTATTTTTCAGAAGTTACCTTTAAGCAAGTGTCTGCTGTGGATTTTCTAATGAAATTATTCCAAACAGCACATATCATTATGCCCTCTAGACTAAGTTACACGTGGCTTTTTGTCAATCCTATGGTATCTTTGCTCAATAGTAGTGCAGAAGCTTTAATATCGATACATATTACATATTCTAGCTGTTGCAGTCAGACAAACTGCTAATGATACCTGGTCCCAATCCTGGCCTTGGATTAGCAGTTATAGGACACACAAAAAGCTGGAAAAAAAAAATAAAAAAACCCTATCAGTTAAGAGATCTGTGTACCAAGGCCACAATAGAATTGGCAGGGCTATACCCAGCCCGCCCCAAGCTGGGCCAACAACGGTTTTGTATATTCTTGGTTTGATCGGTGGATTCGTGAATCAACCCTTTTATATTTATTTTTCAGCATTCCCTTGTTTGTGACCCAAGACTTACTTTGGTACTGTGATTAATATAAATCCATAACCATAAAGAAATAATTAACTAACCAGCGGGTTAAATGATGGTGAAGGGACATCGATCTTATGACCTCTTATTTTGGAACTGTGAATAATATAAATCCATAACTATTTAACTTGAAAGTTTAAATGACATGACAATATTTATGGGCATATTTATAAATGTATATTATAATTCAAACCATCGCCCTTTAATTGTTTTTTTTTTCTGGTTTAGGTAGTCTTGTGATAAGGTTTGCTAATGTGTCCATATACAAGTAATTCATAGATATTTCAGCCACATTATGTTAAAAGTATTGAGATTAGTTGGTTCTTATCATTTTATATTTTACAAGTGCAAGGGGAAATGATGAGGTATTTCCTGTTGAAAACATGTCAGAGTATTTTGATTGTGTCTATCAAACTGGATCATATTATTTAGCAAACCCTTATTAAGATTTAGGTTATTTCATTAATTGCAATGATATGGATTAAAAATTGCTAAAAGATATACTTTTCTTAATATGAATTCGGAATTCTACAAGTGAATTGTGAGATGATATTATTTTATTATTGTAAAATGTTTTTCTTTTTCAAGAACCCGTTCAAGATGTAAATGATATTAGAATGTTTTGTGAAGAGAGTGGCATAGCCATTGCTCTAGATGAAACTGTTAATTTTTGCCAAGAAGATCCTTTGACAATGCTGATGAATTTTACCCACCCTGGAATAGGTGCTATTGTAAGTGGCAAATTATCAATAATTCTCCTAATATAGTTTTTGTCATCATGGCATTAGCTAATGTGCAATTGTGAGTCCGCATTAAGTGGTTACTCTTTCTCACCTCTTGGTATTTATTGAATTTTTTTTTTCAGTAAATGCTTCATTGTATAAATTGCCATATAATTTCACAAGGTAAAATTTATCAGTAATCAAGTTTGGGAAAATACTCTCAATGGCATTTTTAAGTTATTGCAATCTGTGCAATTAGCAGCAAAAATTGTAAGCAAAATCTATTTGCCTCTTTTTCCTTTTGTCATGTTCTTTCTTATTATCTTTCAGCAAGAAACTATAATGGTTACTGAGAAGGACATTACTGAAACTTCATGGATCTACACGTATAACATAATACTAAACTGATAAAAGTTTATTGATTTTGATACTTTTTTCTTGCAAGTATGTTTTGATTTTGCCCATACTGACATAAAAGGACCTCATTCTGCACCGAATAATGCATGTTCATTCAGTTGAATCAATAGTGGCCGTGGTGTTTTGTGCTTCGGTCCCTTATCATTCACTTATCTCAACTGTGATTTGATATGATTCATTTCTCCATCAGATAATCAAACCAAGTGTGCTTGGTGGATTTGAAAAATCTGCTGTTGTTGCTCGATGGGCTCAGCATCACGGAAAGACGGCTGTTTTGAGCTCCACATTTGAAAGTGGAATAGGTTTATCCGCTTATGTAATGTTTTCCAGTTATATCGATTTACATCATGAAAAGTTGTGCAAGGTAATGAATGATGAAATGAAGCGAGCCATAGCACATGGTCTTGGGAACTACCAGTGGCTTAAGGAAGATGTGACAAGCGAACCTCTGAAGATTGGTCGTTCTGCAAACAGTGGCTTCGTAGAAGCATCTATTAATGATGCTAATAGGCTACTTTAGAGATGCCAGCTTAATGAGCACGTCATAATTAAAAAATCCTCAGACAAGGAAATATCTAAATATGATATGATTGTGGATTTAGAGGATATCTTTTATTCCATCAAAGTGCTAGAAGTTGGAGAAAATAGTGTAAGTGAAGAGGTCTAACTTCCAAGAGAGATGGCATTTATTTGCATTGGGTTCTTTCTGTTCTTTTTTTTTTTTTTTTTTTTTAATTAATAATTATTTGCATGGGGTTCTTTGTTTTAGTCCGTCATCATATTGTCGTTTCCCTGTTTACTTGTTTTACATCATTTGGCCTCCTTTGAGAAAGTCGTACTTGTCTCCTTATTTTTCATGAATTTAATAGAGCACTATATGAGCACATTACTCCTGCAGAGTTATTCCATATTTAATTATACCAAACATGTCATATGCTCTCATTCCTTGAACAGTGTTTCATCAGATGATGCCTCATTTATCAAAAGACGTGCTTCAAATAGTGCTGCTTATCATATACTCCATCGTCTGAAGAGTCCAATTTTCATGCAGGATAATGTAGTCCTGTTTCTGCATGGTTTTCTTGGAACCGCTGAAGATTGGCTTGCCATGATGAAGACGCTTTCTGGATCGGCAAGATGTATCTCTATTGATGTTCCAGGCCATGGGGACTCAAAAATTGAGAAAACAAGAAATAAAAGAGTCCAGGAACCAAGATTGTCTATTAAAGTTGTTGCAGATGTATTATGCAAATTTCTCCAACAGATAACGTCCAAAAAATTAACCCTTGTAGGATACTCGATGGGAGCACGGATAGCACTGTACATGGCCATGAAATTCGGTAATCAGGTATACATGTGATCTAGGCAGTTCTTCTTCTTCTTCTGTTTTTCTTTTTTCTTTTTTGGGTTGGGATTAGACATTTGTACTAAAGGAGAAACTGAATGTTCAAATGAAGATTGGAGGAGTTGCTTTGATATCTGGAAGCCCAGGCTTGAAAGATGTCTCTCAAAGAAAAATTCGTAGGGCAGTGGATGATTCAATAGCTCAGAGCATTTTGTCCTTTGGCTTGCAGTTCTATGTGGAATCTTGGTATTCTGGCCAATTATGGAAGAGGTGATCCTAGAGTCTCAGTTCTTTACAAGTTAATTCTTTCGTGAAGGTTAACTTTTTGTTTAAAATCACCTAAAAGACTTCGTTTTCAATGCAGCTTGAGAAGTCATCCAGGATATAATCAGATACTCGCCACTCTTCTGCAGCACAGCGGTGGGCAAGGTCTTGCCGACACTCTGTCTGATTTAAGTGTACAGCCGTAAGCTATTTGAAGACACTTTTTTCTTTTTTTCGCTTGTTCTTCTCTTAAGTAGTTTGATGAATAATTTTGATGGTACTAAACTAAATAAAAAATTTTATTTTATATTTAGTTTGTAAATTTATTAGGTGATCAGATAAAAACTAGAGTAATAGATTGAATAAAATGATTAAATTTTATTCTATCAGTAACATAGTATAAAAATAGAATTCATTAAAAAAACATAAAAAATATTTTATATTTTCAAAAATATTCCTTAGTATTATAATATTAAATTTATGAATATTATTTTTATAAAATATTATAAAAAATATTTATTTTACAATATATATAATTAATTTTTTAATAAAATTTATTGTCCAGTATTATACAAACCAAACATAGTATAACAAGTTTATACTGTTTAGTCACCTTATACTTGTTATGTCTAGTTGTTTTTATCTAGTTCAATCCTTACAACTAAACTCTACTTTAATATTATTGTAATTATGAATTTTTCAACGAAAACGAAAAAGGATGAGAAGGCTTCAGTTGAAATTTCTGTATTTTTTGGCATGTCAGGTCATTATGGGAGGATCCAAAGCAGTGTAAGACGCCCATTTTACTTGAAGCTGGGAAGAGAGACAGGAAGTTCACAGCAATTGCTAAGCAGATGTACGAGGAAATTTGTAGTGGTAAGGAGCAAAGTATCGACTCACGGAACGGTGCATGTGAGATCATTGAAGTTCCTGACAGTGGACATGCTGTCCATGTGGAGAATCCCCATCCTGTTGCCCGAGCTCTAAGAAAGTTCTTGTTAAGAGTGGGAAGGAGAATTGGTACAAACCAAGTTGCTGCGTGCATAGTTACAAGAAGCTTGTTGTATTATGTGTTCCAGATCAGATCATATCATATCATCAATCACAGCCGTCAATAAGCATCGTTGAGTTTGGAGCTCATTAAGTATGTCCTCGTGCAAGCAAATAAATATCTTTATTTGAGGCTGCATTGTTGCTGATAGAGATTTAGATGTAGCAGTCGCTGCAAGTTGATTTAAACTGCATTTACAGGCCCCGTTTGTGAATGTCAATGCCGAATGAAGTGTGTATCCTTTCAGAAAAGTCTTCCAGGGAATGCTCCATGAATAGGAGATTGTAACAAGAAAGGGACGACACTTCCTCCTGATAATATTTACTTATTTATTTATTTATTTTAACGTTTATAGTATTCTAGTATTTACAATGTTTCAAATAGTATTGTACTAAATAAAACAGGTTTGTGCTAACAATTAATTTGCTGTGGAACTGATTGCTACCTGAAGCCGAAAATGTGGCTTTCTTCATCTTATCCTGACTACATAAAATGAAAATGAACTTGTCAAAATGTTTAAGATATATGAAAATTAATATATCGTTTGTAGGTTAATGTTATAAATGGTAACTAAATTTTGATACAATTTATCATCTATATTTTGAAAAAAATCAATTTCTTGATTAAAATTTTTCTAGTTATTTTTGCTACATGAATTGAATCTATTAAGTCCGTCTGCTAAAATCGATATGAGGATTAATCAAGGCCGCTTATGGATTAAATAATCAACTTTTTAACTAGATTGTAACTCGTTTCGTCTAAGTGAAGTGAAGCTATTGTCTAGTCTTGGTGTAGCATGAGTATTCAATTTTTTGTTTGCCCTTATGGTAATATTGGTAGACGGATTTAACAAAATTAGTTTAGATAGCAAGACTGATCATAAAAATTTTAATTATATAGTAAATTTATCAATTAAAAATACAAGTCGTAAATTATATATTTTGATAATGTTTAGTTACCATTTGTAATATTAACTAACATATGGTTAAGAATTTGAATGGATTTGACTTATCTCTATTTATTTAATCACATCCACTGTTTAATATCGAGGATAATGCTTTTAAACTTTTAAAGTGGTATATTAAGATGTTGATTAAAAATGTTGGCGATTGCATGTTGTGTTTCCTTGATATGTTTGCAGGGTGCTTTATTTTGGCTTATACGCCAAGATAATTGCCATGTCGCATAATGCCCAAAGTTCCAGACGCTTAACTATGTGATTGACCATCGTCTCATGTCATTTCAGACTACAGCGAGTTTCGTCGTGGTCGTTATTACTAGTACTATTATTATAACAATTTTTAAACTTCTTTATACTTTTGCTAGGAGGCTTTGTGGCTGCCGATGATCGGGTAATAGTCAGTTGAACATAAATTGAACCAATTTTACGAGGGAGTTAAGTTAAATCAGGTTATATATGAATTAATTTGAGTTTGATAATACTAAATAAAAATAATGTTCTATTTGGATTGTTTTTTTTTTTTTTTTACAAAAAAAATTATAGTATCTTACTTATATCTATTATCTATTTTATCTGTATCTTATATATTTTTATTTTATAATTATGATAAAAATAGTAATTAAAGTATAAAAATTATAAAATAAAAATCCACTTTTGGGTTATCCTTTTTTTTTTTAAAATTCTTTTCTATATGTTGTCTATAACTATTGTTTATCTTATCTATATCTGTTTGAGATATGTGGTTTGAAAAATTATTTTATCTATTATGATAAAGAGATTGATTTAAGTATTAAAATCAAAAGTAAAAATTCATGTATTTTTAAAAGTAAAGATTTTAAAATTATATTTATGCATTGAAAAAAAGTTTTTCATTGGTATTTTTGTTAAAATGAATAAAAACAAGAGTAGATGAATTCCACCTTATAGGGATCTATTAGGTATTTAATTTTGGAATGGATTATAGTCTTGTTAGAAAAAGTTAGAATATAATTGGATACTTGTTAGATCATAATTCTATGAAAAGGAGAAAAGTTGGGATTAGAGGAGTGTTGGGGTTACTTTGGCGTAGTCATTGATGTTTAAATCAAACAATGGAATGAATGAATAAAAGGGGAAGGTAAGTAAGTTAGTAGAGGGATGTCTAAATCAAACAATGGAATGAATGAATGAAAGGGGAAGGTAAGTAAGTTAGTAGAGAGGTGTTTAGAAGAAGTTTACAATTGCCTTTGGAACTCTATCTATAGTTGCAAATCTTCATCGATCGATAATTGTTGCCTCTAAGATGTATATGTACACCTTGTTTTAATTTTGGACCACTGCCTGATATGAAGAGATGTAGGTTGAGAAGTGACGGTTAGTGAGCAGTTGTTCTTATAAGAAGCCTAATCGTTTGTGCTCTTTGTTCAAATTTAAACTCTTTGTAGTTGACCAAATCCTAACAAGCTATGTGCAGTTCCATCGAGTTGATTAGGGATAATTTGACCTGTTTAGGTCGGATTGCTCTTTACCTTTCAAGCGTCCTTAGCTCATTGGTTTTCCCGAGCTAACCAGTTCTTTAAGAGTAGGTTTGAAAGAGGTTGGAAGTGTAGTACCAAAGGCATTGAACGGTAATAAGCAAAATGAGGTTACTCCATCATAGATCGGCTTAGATCTTATGGAATTTGGCTTAGATGATAAGAAAAAAATCCTTATCAACATATACATATTTATATTTTCATTTTCTGGATATCTTATTACGAAACATAATATTCTAATAGATGTAAAAAAAAACACCAATAAAATGAGAAAAAAATGAATTAAACAGATCCTAAATTAAGCATATATCTTTTGGTCCGAGTGTGTAATTCTTTTTTTCCAAAAGAAAGAAAAAGAAAAAAGAAAATCAACCCAATCCAATTCAACTTGTAGTGCAAATTATAATCCCTTATGGGTGGTGCATTTGGGATTACTAACGGCATCGAAGTCCGGCATAGTGGCTCTTCTTATCTAACGTCAATGGTGTCGCTACGCTCCATCTGTGCTTTGCTACTCTACTTCCTTTTTTTTTTTTCTTTTTCATTTTTTTTTCAATAGTTAATTATAAACTCCACCTATCAATGCGATCCCATCGTTAATATGTTTGTTCTTAGTAATTGTCATTCTTGGGACAATCCATAATTGCATCTTTGATAAAATTACTAGTACGTTCGAGAATTCTCAATTGGCTAATTGAAAATAGCTTATAGCTGTCATTTTGATGAATACTTGGAAGCTTTTAAGTTCCTTGCCCTCCCATTTTTGCAAATGCATTGTCCGTTCCCCTTTCGACACATAACGCAAAAGGATGAGGTAGGGTATTGGGACTAAAAAGCTTTACATTTTGTTCGGCAACTTTTAAACTAATATTATGTTTTATAAAATGGATCGAAATACAACTACGATTTCGGATTCTATTCCTATTTCCTACCTTTGCAAGTACACATTGAAACTAAAATTGCCATTCGATGAAATCAAACGATTTCGGTTTCAAGAGAAAATTTATTCCACCTTTAAAAAAACAGAATTATGATTCCTTTCTTATTTCATTAATTATGATTAATTAAACTTACTTTTCTAACCTTATAAGAAATTATACCATATAATAATTAAATACATTTTCGACAAATAATTCTATATAAGTATTTAGTGTCATTCCATTCTTTGACCAGAAAGAATTTCTTATTTTGATCCTCATTCTAATCTATTCCATTTCTGATTATTTCCTCATATCAAATGTGACAAGTGGAAATGAGAAGGAGAAGAAATTGAAAAAAACATACTTTTAACCTTTATTTTGTATGAAGATGAAAAATGGACATGGATAAAAATGTTTCCTTTTTCCTTATTTGGTTAATACAAAGGAAATGAAACGAAGAGAGGAAAAAATAAAAAAGAAAAAGAGGTTAAATTAACTAAATTAGTCCCATCCCTTCTTTTTAAGGATAGTTCTATAACTTCTTATAATTTTTACTCATTTCTTATGTTTTCTCTTCCAATTTGAAGAGAAACAAAAGATGCCCTTTTCTACCAAATTCATCCCATTTCATTTTCTATTAAAATTACTAAACACATGCTCTACTCTCATTTTTATAGAAATTTGTGTGTTTACTATAAAAAATAGTAAATATTATACAAATACAAATTAAATAAGAAAATATTACCAAAATACCGTTATTACGCTATATCTTGAAGACGAGACATAGCTATTTATATTAGTATTGTATCTTTAGAATGAGTATCTAGTAGAATGTTTATATCAATTCTTCAAGATGTAACATTCGCGCATTTGCATCAATGTTACATCTTAGTGTATTCATACTTATATTATGTATATCGATTTGTCATATAATCATGGTACATAAATATTAGATGCGACATTTGTCATGCCTTAAATGCTATCGAGTCATAACAATTCACCGTGTATATCAATTTTATGTCAGAAACTATCTGCTCAGTATGATAGTATTCATAATAAACTTATATTTATGATAAGACTAATTACATATTATTTATAAAAGTATATAAATATGTGATACGACTCAAAAAAAAAAAAAATCCAACTAGATCACCCAGATGATCTAGTTGATCCAAAAAAAAAAAAAAGTTTCAAAAACATAATCTTCATTGGTTTTGCCTTACTTAAGCTCAAATACATCCTTTTTGCACACTTAGAGGTGATCGTCACACAACATGATTACTTAAATCTTACAAGCAAATCTATAGAGGAGTGAGCAAACCATAGCTCAGTAAAAGGTAGGAGGTAAAAAGCACATATAAGCTAAACAATATAATTAAGTTATCAAGTAATTATTACATGCAATATATAAACAAGCAATGTGACATTCACATAATGTTATTCGATTTATCGCGAGGTTAGAAAAATTACATCCGCTCTAACCCAAGTTGAGAAGTTGGTATATAATGGTCCCAATGCTAATCATAAAGGCTACGAAGCCTTCTTACCGCTGATTCCAGACTTGTGCAATGGAAGGTCTTGCTCCATCCATGACTACCTTTGAACCCAATGCCTCTAACCTCATCGTGATCTCTTCTCCTATCACTTAGTTTAACCAAGGTAGAGAAAGGCCAGATTACTAGAACCTTATTGAAGGCATTAGAATTTAGCTGGAGAAACATAACCGTTCCCTAGTGGGATGCAATTCATGTCCATTTATAGTTTTAATTTGAGTTTCAATTAGTTTAGTGAAGGGTGATCAACCAATTTGTAGCATACCAAATAAGGTCAATTAATACAATAAAACATATAGCTTAACTACCAATCAGCATTTCAGTAACCAAGCATAAGCATAGCATATGTACAAATAACTACTTACAACCACAAGTGATCATATACTTCAGTCTCTACAAATCCCATTTACTTATACTAAAGCTGACTCGAACAGGTTGAGAACGTAAGTGCTTTACTCATTAGGAAGTCTTATATATACCAAAGCTCATATTCGGTTTTAATAAGATTTATAAAAATGTTAAGGTTTTACCTAGTACTTAGTTGAGAAATTATTTATACAGCTATTCAGTAGAGTTGCATATATATATATATATATATGTTTATATACACATTACATTACCTATATACATACTTTAAGTATTTTACTTTATCATATAGGTTATATCAAATTACTTAATGTTATCCAATATATGTTATATAGGTTATATTAAATTACTTAATATTATCTAATATGTGTAATTTTATTACTACTTATATTATATTATTTTGATTGTATCGAAACGTATTTTTATTAGTTAAATTACATTTTAATTATGCAAAGATCATCATAGGATGATATTTTCCTTAATATTACAAAAAACATCTATTTTATTACC
The DNA here is from genome assembly GCA_024138005.1 of Lumnitzera racemosa. Classification (NCBI taxonomy): domain Eukaryota; kingdom Viridiplantae; phylum Streptophyta; class Magnoliopsida; order Myrtales; family Combretaceae; genus Lumnitzera; species Lumnitzera racemosa. Next base: position 96,695,608 of record JAMXBC010000006.1, on the reverse strand, counting down.
TAAAGTAATCTAGTTTTAGTAAAGTCAATATTGTTGGGTTCGTACAAACTCAATGATATATGTTATATGTTTAATTTCAAAGATGATTCCTATAGGGTATTTCTAATCCTAGTATATAGATCAAGCTATATAGTAAGTAATATCATACTATATAAATAAAATACATTTTTACATAATTTTGCGATAAACTATGATAAATCGTATATTATCAAATCTTAGTATGTATATATTATAACTCGATGCAAATAATATCTCAAAATATAACAAAATAATTAGTATTCCTATATGATAAAAGTATGTTTTAATTGCAATTTAATCAAATAATTAACATACTTTAACATATTATTACCAAATACATATCTTGGCTATTAATTTAAGCTATTTAACTAGGAAAATTCATATTAAATAGTACAGATCATCAAATAATTTTACGAAAATTCTTATGACCTTAGAAACATCCAAAATTAATTGGATCCTAATTTCATCAATTATTTTCCCCAAAATCAACTTATTTCATAAATTACCTATTTTTAGCATTTCTTAGGTCTTAAAAATGAAACAAATACTAAATTTTTATAAAATCAAAGTCGAGCTATATAGTAATAAACTACATGTAATATTTATTTTGTAGAAAAATTTTGAGATTTAAAAAATATCATTTAGTATATTTATTTTAAATTTGAAAATTCAGATGAATAGTTCATTTGTTAAGCAAGTATATAAAATATTCATAATTCTACAAAAATAAAATTATAACATAAAATTATGCTAAAAATAATCTATGGATTAATTTTTTTCATAATTTTCTAGAATTATTTGATATTTTTAGAAAATACACAAAAAACAAGGCAAAAACTTAACTGACCATTCGCCAGAGCTACAGTGGCCGATGGTTGATAGGAGTATGTTTGTGGAGTTGGGTGGTGGGTAGATTAGTGGTGACTAGTGGAGTTTAACAATAGATCATTGTTTGGATGGGGAACTAATGTGGGTTAGTGGCTCCTATGTTTTTTCTTATTTTCTTCCTAATTTCTATAAATTTCCTTTGAGTTTTCCTTGAGTGTTCCAGGTATCTAAAGTGTGAAATTTGATTCCAGAAGTCTTATTTTTAGGGGGTCGAGTTGATTAGATTTTACTTCACAATTAGGTAATTTTTCCCATTTTTTCACCCCTTTTTATTCAAGTATAAGGTAGCCTTTAATTGATTAATTTGCTTTTGATACAGTTAGTTAGGCTTTTGAGGGGCTACCATGGTTGATTCCAAAGTTTTCTAGGGTTTTTTTTTTTTTTTTTTGCAATTTGGATAAGATTTGGTTGATTTTTAGTGTTTATTAATAATATATATATATTATGTTAATATTTTGTATATTTACCAATATACATGTATATATCTTATATATGCGATAGTGGTACACGTAATGTCTAACTACATGTATATAATCATGTTTCAAATATGTCTTTTATTTTTAAGATATATTTTCTCTTTATTTTTGTGAATTTATCGTTTATTATATATAATTATATAATTTCAGGTTAACTCACAAATATATTTATTATATATATCTGGTATATTCATAAAAATATACATATATTCATATAGTAGATTATGCTATACTATTCCTTTTTATAACTTAAATAACTTATCTTTAAGTCTTCATTATGTTTCGGGTTTAGGTTTGAATTTAGGAGTTCCAACGAGTTTTACATTATATTGAATAATTGTACTTTTAAGACTAAAATTGGGTTTTTAGTATATTATTGCTAAAATTTAACTTTAGAGGGTCACTTTACCTAACTTTTCTAACCTAGTTATAAAGTTATGGTTCAATCGGATAAATTTTCTCGAAGGCCCTAAATTTAGGTATGGTTGTCTTAAAGGTAATTTTAAGGACTCACATTTCCATCTCACCTTAGAAAAAAGTTTTATCCTCAAAACTTTCTTGTAACTAGAATTATAGAGTCAATTACTTATAAGATAAACTATGTTGATAACAATAGATTATTAACCTGTAATTCTGAAGAGCCATGGATACTTTTTTTCCATCATAGCTTTCGATTCCTGAGTTACTTCTGCTTTTGAACCACTACCCCACTATACCTTGACACGCTCTAGTTCCTTATTTCTTGATTTTTGAACTCAATTATCCAGTATTTTGATGGTTTTATCTTCAAAAGTTAAATTCTCTTAGAACTCCATAGGTTTCAATTCCATTGTTGCATTAGGGTTCTTTACAAATTTCCTCAACATTGAGACATAGAATATATCATGATATTCGGATAGGCTTAAGGGTAGTGTAAGTTGATACGATACTCTGCTTACCTTCTCCAATATCTCAAAAGGTCTTATATATCTTGGGCTTAATTTTCCTTTAGATCTGAATCACTTAAGTCCTTTAAGTGGGCTTATCTTTACATATACGTGATCTCTTATTTCGAATTCTAATGGTCTCCTCTTCATATCTACCCAACTTTTGTATCTATCTTGAGCTTTCTTCATCTTCCGCCAAACTATCTACACTTTTTTGTTCATTTGAGACATCAAATCAGGTCTTAGTAGTACTACATGCTCTTCACTTTCTTAATACAAAGGACATCGACACTTTTGTCCATACAAAGCTTCATACGGGGCCATTTGTATGGTAGCTTAATAACTGTTGCTATAGGCAAATTTCGCTAATGGTAAGTGTCTATCATACTCTCTACTAAATTCTAATGCATATGCTCTTAACATATCCTTTAAAGTTTAAATAGTCCTTTCAAATTGTATATCCAATTATGGATGGTATGCAGTAATGAACTTCAATTGGGTACCTAAGGCTCAATGTAAGCTTTCCCAAAATTTAGATATCAATCGAGTGTCTTTATCAGAAACTATATTGATCGGTACTCTACGTACTCTAACAATCTCCTATACATATAAGTTATCCATTTTCTCTAATGAGTACCTTATACAGTATGGTACAAAATGAGCACATTTGGTTAATCTATTGACAATCACTTGTATTGAATCATGTCCAACTCACGTTCTAGGGAAGGCGATAACAAAATCCATTATAATGTAGTCCCTTTTCTATTATGGTACTTCTAAGTGTTGTAGTGTGCCTCTCGGCCTTTGGTGCTTAGCTTTAACTTGCTAATACGTTGTACATTTTGTTAAAAAATGGCTCTACATCTTTCTTCATCCTGTGCTATCAAAAAGTAGACTCTAAGTCTTAATACATTTTATTTTCACCTGGATGTAGTGTATATCTAGAAGTATGTGCTTCGCCTGTTTCTCTTTTTAGGTCAGGAACTTAGGATACAAAGATTTTTCCTTTAAATCTTAACACTCTTGTTTCATCTATCTTGACAGCATGCACTAATTTGAACTTGATTAGTGCCAAATCTTCATCTTTATCCTATAACTCTTTGATTTTATCAAGCAAAGTTGGTTGGATTGTTAAATTCATCAAACACATGTCAAGGTCATGCCACTTGAACCTATTTCCAATCTTTCAAACTCTAGGATCAATTCTTTTTGTGTAGTGAGAGAAGATATGACTTATCCATAGTTTCGATGGCTAAGTGCATCAATTACTACATTAGCTTTCCCAAGGTGGTAGTTGATGGCCAGATCATAATCTTTAATCAATTCTAGCCATCTCCATTGCTGTAAATTCAACTCTTTTTAAGTGAAAAAGTACTTTAGACTTTTATGATCGACATATATGTTACAATGTTGTCCATATAGGTAATGTCTCCAAATTCTCAATGCAAAAACTATTACATCCAATTCAAGATCATGAATAGGATAATTCTTTTCATGCAGCCTTAATTGTTGTGATGCATATGTTATAACTTTTTCATCTTGCATAAAAACACATGGTACCTCGTTGTGGAAAGCATCACTATATATACCATACATTTCACATTCTTCATCCTACATAAACTTTACGTCCTTTTGAGTCAAGTGAGTTAAGGGCTTAGCTATCTTTCAAAAGTTTTTTATAAATCGTCCATAATAGCCACCAATCCAAGCAAACTTCGAATCTCTATGACAGTCGATGGTTACTTCCACTCAGTTATAGATTTGATCTTCTCCGGATCTATTGAGATTCCTTCTTTAGATACAACATGACTTAAGAACAAGATCTTATGCAACCAGAATTAACATTTAGATAATTTTTCATACAACTTATCCTCCCTTAACTTTTGTAAGGCTAATCACAAATGCTTGGCATGTTCTTCCTTATTCTTAGAATATATCAGTATATCATTAATGAAAATAACCACAAATTTATCTAAATGCGGTTGATATATCATATCCATCAAGTCTATGAATACTATTAGGGCATTGGTTAGTCTAAATGGCATAACTTAAAATTTGTAATGCCCATATCATGTAGAAAAGTAGTTTTAGGGACGTCTTTAAGTTTCACCCTTATTTGATGGTACCATGACCTATGATCAATTCATGAAAATACAATCTCTCCTTACAATTGATCTAATAAACCATCTATTTGGGGTAATTGATATTTATTCTTGATGGTGACCTTGATAATTTCCCTATAATCAATACATAATTTCAATGTACCATCTTTCTCTTTTCATGAACAACACAAGAGCTCCCTACGAGGATACGCTTGGTTTAATAAAACCCTTATTTAGGATTTCTTACAGTTGTTTTCTCAATTCTTGAAGCTTAGTATGTGTCATCCAATACAGTACCTTAGATATAAGTTTCATTTCAGGTATTAGTTCAATTGTGAAATCTAACTCCTTATGCGGAGCTAATCTAAGTAGATCTTAGAGAAATATATCTGGAAACTCGCATATAACTGGTATATTGGATACTTTTGAAATTTTGTTCTTCCCTTCCATTGCAAAAATTTAACAAGACTACCAATTCCCTTCTCTTTCCCTAACATCCTCATCGACTTCAATAACTGCTAACTTGGTGGTTCTACCTTTGCTACCTTTCCCTTAGAACACTAGGCTTCCCTCATTCAAACTAATACTCTTGCGTTGACATTCCACCTTCTCCTTGTATTTTGATAACCGATCAATTCCAACAATAAGATCATAGCTTCGTAGAGGTAATGTTATTAAATGAATAGGGAACTCCATTTCTTGTATCTTAATTTGACCATTATCTACAATCTTTCGAGTTGACAATTTTTCTCTAGTAAGAGTTCTAATTCAGTAGGTTATATCTACTTTAATCAAATCAATTCTATTCCCTATTATAAAATCCTTACTAGTAAAGGAATGTAATGTTCCCATATCAATTAGTCATAGGTAGGTTATCCATTTTTTTTTTTTTTATAATTCCCTTGAATGTAATATCTCTTATATGCTAGGTGACATAATTCAAAATTATTGAGACACCTTTTGGTGTAGTGGCTTAGAGTATGTTAAAACTTTAAAGTTAAGCATGCTTGGGCTGGAGTAATCTTAAGATGGGTGACCTCTTAAAAAGCTGTTGCCCTAAGGGATAAAATTGTGCAGTGTTTCATGCCAAAGCAGATAGTACCTTAGTAAGAGGAGTTCTGGCCATGTTGTTACAAGGTGACATCAAAGTACTCTACCGGTCGAAAAGGCAAGTACCTACCTAGTAGTAGTCTTAGACTTGTATAATGAAATTTATAAGGATGTTAGTTCTATAAAGATGGTGGATTGTAATACTTTTTATACGTTAAGTAACGGAATTCAAAATCATCAAGATGCCTTTTGGTGTAGTGATTTGGAATATGTCGAAAATTTGAAATTCAACATGCCTGGGCTAGAACAATCCTATGATAGGTGATCTTCAAGGAAGCTACTGTCTCAGGGGACAAAACCATACGGCATTTCATGCCAAAGCAAACAATACTTCGATGGGAGAAGTTTTACCAGGGTTGTTATACTAAAAAATTTAACTATCCTAATTATTTAAAATTCATCTGAACAGTATCATCACACACTTAATCAATTCATTATTTCAAAAGTATGTATTTCCCAAAGCACATGTCATTTCATATTGATTACATTACAAATAAAAAATTGAAGTTTAGGACAAATTACATACCTATTACCAATCCTTTTTCTCTTTCATCCTCTAAGTTCATAAATTCTTCTAACTCATCCTCGCCATAATAATCATTTAGTAAGTCATCAAACTCCTCCACTTCATCCTCATTCTTAATAGTAAATACCCTTGCATGAGTAGTAGCTATGCTAGATCCACCTACATTCTTGATTCCTGCTTGCTGGGTGGCATTCTCCCTTTTCCCAAAACATTGGCTAAACTGTGGGCAATGGCGATTAAAATATCCCTTCTATCTACATTGTCTACACTTAATATTTTTTAGTTTGGGACAATTTCTAACTATATGACCTGCTTTGCTACACATGTAGCATTTTCCTTTAAGTTGCTTACAGTGTTTGGGATAATAACTAGCACCACACTTCCAACACTTTGCAATACTACTCCTATTATAAATATTCCTTATCAGTATAGGTTGAGTAAGATTACTTACCACAACAGTTTCTCTCTTTCATTGACCCAAACTACTAACACCTGCATAAGGTCTTTTAAAAGGGAATTTGGATTGGGATTCGTAGCCTACTTTTCTATTTGGCTGTGATAGTATTTTTAGGCGATTGTTCTTTAGCCTCCAAGCCTTCTCTATTAAATCATTGTAAGTAGGCAAATAAAAATCTTGAAGTCTACATTGCATTATAGGATCAAATCCTCTTATAAACAAAGTTTTCTTCAAATGTGCATTATCCCTATATAAGGATGGTACGTATTGAAATAATTTGTTAAACTCAGTCTTATATTGGATAAGCTCATGTTCTTTTTCATCAAGGAAAAAAAATCCTTAAGCATCTTTAATTTAACACTTTCTAGGAAGAATTCTTGTTTGAATTCATCCTTAAACACTTCCCAAGTAATGGGTCCTCTAATTGAATTGACTTTTAAATCCCACTTAATGCAGGCTAGTCACCTTAACATATAAGTCCCAAATGATATTTTTTTTTTATGGTTTGGTATTCGAAAAGCGATAAGATTGTGCTCTATTTGAGCTAATTAATCATCTGCTTCCTCAACCTTACTAGTGTCTCCATCAAAATACCAATTAGCCTTAATGAAGTCAACGTAGATGATTTGCATCCAAAAGTCTATTTCTCTTAAGGTCCATCTTCTGAAGCCTTTTGTCTATTAGATTACCTTCAGTTAATAGATGTTGTGACAAAGAACCTTACTGTTGAATCATCGCATGCATGTTTGCAAGCATAAGCTCCATTGTAGTAGGTGTAGGAGCGCTAGGTGTTTGTATTCGGTTCAAAGGTGGGCATGACTATCCATTTCCAATTCGTTGTTCCCAAGGAGGGTCAACTGGTGGTTGCAGGCTAGTCACCTTAACATATAAGTCCCAAATGATATTCTTTGATGGTTTGGTATTCGAAAAGCGGGTAAGATTGTGCTTTATTTGAGCCAGTTAATCATTTGCTTCCTTAAGCTTACTAGTGTCTCCATCAAAATACCAATTAGCCTTAATGAAGTCAATGCAGATGATTTACATCCAAAAGTCTGTTTCTCCTAAGGTCTATCTCCTAAGGCCTTCTGTCTATTAGATTACCTTCGGTTAATAGATGTTGTGACAAAGAACCTTACTGCTGAATCATCGCATGTATGTTTGTAAGCATAAGCTCCATTGTGGTAGGTTTAGGAGTGGTAGGTGTTTCTACTCGGTTCAAAGGTGGGCATGACTGTCCATTTCTAGTTAGTTGTTCCTAAGGAGGGTCAGCTGGTGGTGGTGTTTGGCTTGTGGTGGGTTGAGTTTGGTTGTTATTACCATTTTTGGCTTTAACCATGATCTTACGTTAGGTTATTATTTTTGGTTAGCCCTACAATTTCATAAATTTTCCATAAGTTCATTTATTAAGGATGGTATATAGTTATTTCAGAATTATTAAATGTTGCTTAACACATATTATATGAATAACATACTTAGCAAATATTCATTCATAATTCATAGTATGAAGAGATACTAACTACTATAGATCCCTTAACAACATAGTACTTGATATACATTGATATTGCTTCTATATATAGATGATAAAGTAAAGATACAACCTAGTATTTATAAGATTACATACAAAAGATTTGTACAAACTCGATATTTACAACTCTTTACACAAAAATTTAAATACACAAACCCTATACATTCAATCTAGAAATAAAAAACATACCAAAAGCAAAAGTACATCAAAATGTCAAGTTACATAAAAAAGAAGTAGGATACATCAAAATTCACTTGATATACCAAAAATTATACTATTTATCATCCTTCCCACTATTAGTTAGCTTGTATTATTGATTCGCTAATTATTGGCATCATTAGAACTAACCGAAGCCAACAAGTCTTCTAAAGAAATCCAATCTACATCTCCCCTTATAGCACTAGACCCACTAATTGTCTCATCATCAGTCTCACCATTGGTCTCACTACTTAAACTTATCAATATGATCTCCAATGTATCAGGTATTACAATAATTTCCTGCATACTATTATAACTCACTTCTTCCTCATTAGCTACATCCTGAGTTGGTACCTTATTTGAATCATTTGGTAAGTCCTCTTTGGGGTCCTCCTCTTCTAGATTCTCCTCTAGATCCTTTTTTAGCTCTACAGGTTTATTATTTATAGGATTTTCTATAGGTTCATCATCCAGTTCACCTTGGGGAACTACCTTAACTACGTCTTCATTAATGTTAAATGGCTCAAGAGGTGCATTGTATTCCTTAGGTAAGGGATAGGGAGATTGAGGAAACCAATCTATAATTCCCTTTAAATACAGTCTAAGGATATAACTCTTGGGGGGGGGGGGGGGAGGGGGGGGGCGCTTGATCAAAACCTATAGGATAAGGTCGGCTTGGTTTAGTTCTAGCTAGAAAATATAAGATAAGCATCATCATAGATATTATCCCTAGTCTTCATATGTATCGATCCTCAAAGGGTGCAATCGAGGTGTATCAGTCATAATAATGTCCCAACTCTAGGATTATAAAGTGCTAGTGATCCTGTACATTATAGGATAATCCCTTAAAATAGTTATCAATAATATCGTTTATAGTCATAAACATATTCTAATAAGCTATTTCCGAGAGTAAGTGTTACATCTTAATCCTATGATCTATAGGAGTTTCTTTCCCATTCCATCTGAAAGTCAACCAAGCATTCCAAAGTAGAATTCTACGATCCTGTTAAGTAAAGCAACAATCAACACATTAATAAGCGTTTATTATAGTTTTCTTATTCTTAAGTATTAATAATCATATATATATATATATCCTACATTTTAACTTTTACTACCTATACTCACTTATCCTATAAAGTTTATCAAATTTTTAACTTAGATACTTTAGAGATAGTTCTTACGAATTATGCTTTGATACCAACCAAGAACTGTTATGTCCCAAATGCTGTTAAATAGTAATGTTCTGCCATATATATCAATTTTATGCTAGAAATTGTCCGCTTAGTTGCTAACATAACCCTAAACATAAGGCTCATATGACAAATCACTTTGAAGCACTCATAATTCTATAGATATACTAGCATTTATATTCATAATAAACTTATATTTACAATAAAGTTGAGTATAAAGTATTTATAAAAGTATATAAGTATGTTAATATTTTGTATATTTATTAATATACATGTATATATCCTATATATGTAGTACATGTAATGTCTATTTACATGTATATAATTATATTTCTAGCATGTCTTTTATTTTAAAGATATATTTTCTATTTATTTTTATGAATTTAACGCCTATTATATATAATTATATAATTTTGGATTAATTTACTGGTATATTTATTATATATACTAGGTATATTCATAAAAATACACCTATATTAATATAATATATTATGCTATATTATTCTTTTTTATAACTTAAATAACTTATCTTTAAGTTTTTATTGTGTTTCAAGTTTAGTTTTGAGGGTTTTGACAAGTTTTAAGGGTTTTGATAAGTTTTACGCTTTATTGAATAATTGTACTTCTAAAGCTAAAATTGGGTTTTCGTGATATTATTTTAAAAATCTAATTTTACTAGGTCATTTCAACTAACTTTTCTAGCCTAGTCGTAAAGTTTAGGTCAATTGGATAAGTTTTTCCAAAGGTTATAAATCCAAGTATGGTTATCCTAAAAAGTGATTTTAAGGGCTCACAACGTTTGCACAAATAGTAATATCATATCTTCTAGATACAGCATAGTAATTGTACTTTGATAATTTTTTATGTAATTTGTAATTATGTAATTTTTTTTTGTTTGTATACATATATTGCATAAGAAAAGGACAAAAATTGAAAAAAAAAAAGTGCCCAAAAGTATCGATCTTAGGAGAATAATCCTAGGATTATAACATTTGAAATCACCCCTTAGAGTTGTGATTTTTAATTAGTAGCAATTTCAATTAAACCACATTGAAATCAACTTTTAAAGAGGCCATTTCAATCTTAATGGAATTCGTCTCTTCATTAGATAACCCCCAACACCAACATCTTACATTAAACAACTCGAATACTTACAGTTTAGTTGAAAATGTATAAAGTGAAGCTAAGTTTGACCTAAAGGAATCTAAAACCACCAAGTTTTACAACTAAATCCAATGTCCAGAATATCTCCTCATAATCTAGACTTACATAAAAAAACACCACAGTTAAACTTTTCAACACGTATTGCAACCAAAAACCATTTAATATAGTTACTTATCAATCATTAACACTGGAAAACATAACCTATAACAAATTGAGTTGGGGAAACATAAGTAATTTAAACAAAAGTTAACAATATGTACAAAATGTGCACAAAGTCAATTACAGTCCAAATGTTCAATGACTAAAAATAATCAGAATCTATTGCTGCTTATAACGTCTGTGTAAATAGGCATACCTCTCTTATGTATCTATACTAAGCTGGGGCTACACCATTAGACGTACGTCCAAATGTTTGATATGTTCTCTATCCTTTAAAAAGGTAGAGTAGATGTAGTGCATAAGGAACGCAGTAGGGTTGATTTATGTGACCTCCTCACTATATTTGTGTCATGTTCTCCAGGTCGTCTCTTAAATGGAGTTGTAGGAGCCTAAATTTGACTTCTAGAAACCTCCTGAATGGTGTGTGAAACTAGAAAGAAGGTATTGTAAGATACATAGGGGACGAGTAGTGCGATGGGGACTTATTATCTTGAATCTCCAAACCAGCCCATCTCATCCTTGGCCTTTACTCCATCTACATCTACATCCTCAACATTGCCCTCTATACTATAGCTAGTATGGTGAGGAGTCTTCATACTCCATATCTAGATCAGATGTAAATAGGTTGCTTAAATGAATGCCCTAAGTTGCTGGATGACATTGTCTACCCGTAGTTACTTAGCTATAATACCCTCCTATGACATCTAAGGCATCCTATATATAAAATTCGTTTACAAGTAAAAAATAATACTATAACAAACATGTAATGAGACAAATGTGGAGAAATAGCAAACAGTAGAGATGAATGTATATTATGTATATTTGAAAGGTATTGGAGTTGCTAATATATCGATAGGTGATTTGTTGGTACCTAAGAGGCTCTAGATTTGCTAATTTATTGGTGGGTGACCTGTTGGTACAAAGGTACATAGTTTGGATGTACACTTGATAGTGGTCAAACATGAATAATCTAGTTTCATCGATCCGCCTACTACTCTAGCCAAGTTGTATGGGTAGTGGCCCAATTGATCTCCTCCCTCAAGTTAATATTGTACAGTGCTTGTGACGTGTTTGGATGAGCGTAGATTTCCTATATCCTACCAAACTACTGATTCACGCGGTTTAGATAGTAGAACTTGATGATGTAAAAGCATATAAACGAGATCTGTAACAACCAAATATCACTTCCATCCTGACAGTATGCTGGGAGTCTAGCCATGCCCTTGTACGTATAAGGTATCTATACCACTTGAAAACATATTAGCTCAGTATATGCAAAAGTAATACTTTGAGAAGGTATAAGTAATCGAGTTTGTAAGATAATTACTTGCTTTGCACGTTGTCGTTCGAAGGTATCTTTGTATTGGCCCACTACATGTATCGGTAGCTTTGTCACATCAAAGTCTACTCTCTATCGACTCATTAGTGGTTGATCGTCAGCCATTATCATGATTTGGTGGCATAGAGTGGCAATGTGTAGAAAGTGCTCCTAAGCCCTAACTTGAAGTATTACTAATAGCTTGCTAATCTAGTATCCGTTCGTCAAGTGAGGCACAATAAGTGATAAAGCTACACTAAGCATGTTGTTTCCTAAGCGTAGTGCCTAGTTGTAGTAAAGTCTCAGAGAAGAGGGAGGAACATGAGGTGTACCCGATTGCTCAACTTATCTGAGAATAACATCCCCAATTAGCTACATGGTGTGGGCTCAAGTGTTCCGCTACACCATAATGTCATCCGCATTGTGTGGTAACTCATTCAATCACCTTTAATAACACTTGTAGGTCAGTGAAATTCTAATAAGCAAAGGTACGTCTTAACTCGACTATATGATGCTTATTACAGCTTCGCCATTGGTAAGGAAACTGATGAGTAAAGAGATATCTTGCAAAGTAACCATCATCTTGTTAGTATGGAAGTGAGAATGCACTTCAAGAACTTGCCTAAACTATCTTAACATTCCTCATTGACCGGTGCAAATGCTAAATGGAAGATGTGATATTTACCATTAACTTTGGTTGCTATGAGTAGCTTACGCTTGTATTTCCTATACAAAAATGTACCATCAATGGTAATTATAGGCTTAAAAAGAACAAAGTAGTTAGCTTAACTACTCATGATACGATATCTATAGATGAACATACAGCTACCGATATTATGAGTAACCAAGGAAGTAGGTTCGAACCTTAAGATGGCTTAAAAGATAAATAATAGTCGAAGGTCGAGCAGGGGTTTCTCATACATTGATGATGGATATATATGATGCACCAATACCTCATACGTATTTAGGTCACACTCGATTTGATTCATAAGTATGATCGAAGATTACTCGCTACTAGTCTACGTTTAAATGGACTAGATAAGAGTAAGGGGTAGCAAGTAAGTAGTAACATACTTAGCTAATAAAGGATACAATTTTGTATTATGATATTTAATGATGTTATAGCTATTACAAATTACAAGTATTTATACGGCCCAATTATGATAAGTCTTAGGTTATTATAAATGACTAAAATGATTCCTCCAAGAAAAGGAAAAATACAGAGTATATAGGGACAATTTAGTAATCAACATAAAAGGAATATCTATCTGCAAAGATAATAAGGATGTTAGGAAATAAGATATGTGTCCACTTCTTAGTACAGGGGTCCAAACGATACTATATGCCAAGTAGAGCTAGTCAGGTTGGTAGCTTGATAGATCCATAACTTGACATAGTGGGTTGGAGAAATGTTGGCTTCGTAAGTGGTTACCCTTCTACTCGGCATCGGTTGGTCAACTTGAAAGTAAGGCAACTCAGTTTTAGTCATCCGTTAGCTCAATAGTAGGTAGATTCATTGTTTGATCTTAGACTTGCTCGGCCTCAAAAGATTAGCTTAACAATAGGTTGGCCGCCTCGGATGATTCTGCGATGAGATAGAGAGAGATTGGAGTGGAATAGTTTAGCAAGTCGGGGTAGAGAAGGTGTTTCTCTTTAAGGTTCAACTCCCCTAGGATAGCTCAATGAACCAAGTTGGCAAGTCCTTGAGCTTAGGAGCAAGTGATTAGTCCATGATCCATATTAGTTCACATAAGAGACAAGCAGCTAGTTAACTGGTAGCACAAGTATGGGCAATGGCATCACACCTACAATGTACAAAGGCCTTGATATACAATTTAAAGGCCCATAATACTCAATTAAAGAACATATGGCTTGCAGTATTGTTGTCTCACCATTTATACCTTACCATGGTGCTTAGATTAGCTTCTTGCATAGCCATATAACAGATGCAGAAGCACTGCATATAATTCCTTTCACTTTCCTTGACTCTCTTTATGTGTACAATATATCCATATAGCTTGTAAATGGTGGCTTAAAGATGTTTCACGTTAATGTTCAGTGAATCTTATACTTCCTTAATAATAAAGCAAGACAAAGTGGTTGAATCTAATTGAGAATGTTCTTAGTTAACAATAGGATTCAAGTATATGTATGGGCCTACAAACCTAGTTATCACTAAACACCCAGCATGCTTCTTCTAGTAAGCTCGTAGTCTCTACATGTAACCTTTTTCCCAATTAGAACATCTGATAGAACAGATTGTCATATTGAACTCCTTTACTACAAAGTTGTGATGGTTGAAAATATGACGCATCTTCATAGCCATTTGTAAATGTTCTTTCTCTTGAAATCGTATGCCCATCTTAAATTCTTCCCTGAAAATCCATCTATCATCGTTTGTTTTCTCCTCTAACAATACAAGTCCATCCTTAACACTTGCCGTGTAAAACTGCATGGGTCTTGTCCTTCTAGTTACATGCACATCTGTGGTCAACCTATGTCTCTAATCATTTCTCCTACTCAACCCTTGAGCTTCTTCCACTTCTTAAAGCTACCTTTTGCTTCAACCATTCATCAGTAAAATCATTATCATCAGAATCTTTATTAAGGTCCTCATAAGTTAGTTCATTCTCCATATCTGTATCCCTATTAGATTTGCTTATGATCAATATGTTAGCTTAACGAGGGCATGTGACTGCTATTTGATATATCACTAGGTGAAACCGACTGAGATTTCAGCACTTGAGTTTCAACTTGAACCCTAATGTGGCCATCATGTCCCCCAAAATAATATTCAACATTTGGGGGGATGTTGATTTCATGAATTTCAACATACATTTTTGTTGAAACACTAACTCCACCACGTCCTTAAGAAGATGCCAATAGCTACTAGATGTCAAAGTTGTCATTTTTGAATTGGCACAAAAGGTGTCCCTACTCCCTGCTATAAGGAGACATTTATAAATCAACTTGACCCGATGAGTCATCATGTCAACCAAAGGACGATTATACATCAAGCCTACCAATTGATCATAAGTTGCTCCCATTGGAACCCCCAACTACTATTGTTGGGTACTATCATAATGTATCCTATCCTCCTCTGCCATAATATTTCTTCCGATATATCAAACCATCCTTACATTATCCATTCTCACTTGTTTGTTGCATTAACTTCATAAAATTCAAAACATAGATAAAAACCCTATCTTATATGTATAGCTACATATTCATGGATACTATTGATTCAACAGCTAAATTGAATTTAAAAATACATACTTGTAATGACAATTAATTAAGTACTAAGTATTTTTGCATATAAAATATACTAGCTCAACTAGTTCATTCAATGAAAAATAAAGGTGTCTATATCACCTATTACAAGTTCATATACAATATACTAATGTGGACAAATCGCTATGTAAAAAAAAAAATTGATATAATCAATACTATACCATAATATATTCAACAACAAAACTATTTCTCACAATTTCATATATATAGAATTGATTAAGATAAAAAAAAAAATGTACCTTTTCCTTTGTTAACGTCTGGAGAGAGAAAGTGACAAAATCCTACATATTCGGTAACATTTCTCTGAATTTTTTGCAAATAATGTGTTGCACGTTGTGTTGGTATCTCAAATTTACAATTGATTTGGCGAGAAAAAAAAAAAAAATTGAGAGAAATGGCGATTTATACGTGACAAGTCATGCAAGTGCTTTTAAGAGAGTGACATATTCTTAGTAGGATTATGCCTGGAGAAGAAGAAGTGCATTTGGGGAATAACCACTTGAAGAGGTGATTTCATCTGAATAGACGATTTTAGGTATTATATTTTTAGGATTATTTTCCCAAAATCCATATTTTTAGGTTTTTTTTTTTTTAATTTATTTTCGTTTTCCCTGCATTGCACCCCGATTTTTATTGGTTTTATCTGATATCCGCCTCGTCAAGACACGGTGTTAATTAACGCATACACAAAACTTAATACATAACATTCAACTACATTATTATATAGGATGCTAATGGATTAGATAGGCTTCTTTTTCTTGTTCTTTTTCTTTTTCTTTTTACCTATAATATCTGAAACTTTTTGGTATCTTTTCCAAAGTGCACATTGAATATATCAATATTTCATATAATTTCATTGTGGTTATAAATTCCAGTTAACTTAATTCACCTTTAGACTGAAAATAATTACTTCTATATATGTAGCATCTATTATAATGATCACCATTATTATTTTGTTTATGTTAATCATTATTATCAATTATTTTCATCATATATATTATTATACAAAATATTTCCTTCTATTAATCTATGTCTATCTACAATACTAAAGCGGTATACTCCACTTTGAGTGTCATCACATTTTATCAACAAGATTTCATTAAATACTCATATATATTAGTGTTTTTAATGTCACGAAAATTACTAAATCGGTCCTAAGGATATCATTGTCAACTATTCTGCAATCTACGTAAGCAATATTTAGTAATTTCAAACAATATTCAGCATATCCCTTTATTTCTCCGACTTGAAAGAGAGTAAATCCCAATTTCTCCATCAACTTTGGCTGTAGATTACAAAAACGAAAAGTGAAAAACACAGTAAACTATTTAAAGTACTAATAGCAGATTTGTTCAAAACAAAGGGTACTAGTAACATATACGGAGAATTATTCTATCTCTATCTCTTTAATTGTATGAACTCATGTTGATTGCATTTGAAGTATCTGCTGTTTGTTATCTCCCTTGTGTTTAGTGAGCACTAGTTAATGCCCGATGCAATTTGAAGTTTTTCTTTTAAAGATATAATAAACCTATTAAAAAATTATCGCAAGTAATATGTTAATAATTACTATTTTTAATTCGGGTCCGTAAAGAATATTCAAATCCAAACTGCAATAGTAATAAGAAATTATAGACCCATATTTCTCCTGATGGATTTTTCCATTCAAAATTATTAGGATAGTTAATGAAAACCAACACAATGAATTTGACAATTATCTTACTGAAAATTCCTTTTGCCAATATGATTAAATTAGTTAAACTCCTGCGTCATCCAGGAATCTTAGTTTTAAGCATATAAATATATTGATAAAAACAATTGAATTTTTCAAAATATTACTACAATTACCATACTAATATCATATATTCACAAATTGTTGAATATGACCACTATCATAAAATGTACCTGTCGATAAAGTGAATAAATTTATTTAAGAAAAAATTATAAGCATAAATATTGATATAGGATAAATATTTTTGTTTAATTATCTAAAAAATATAATATGTTAAAATATGTAAATATCAAATGATTTTTCATGAAATTTTTAGAAATATATAAGTGAAATATTAAGAATAAAAAGTGTAGTGTTGTTTTATATTAAATTGTGTAAAAATTACTACTTTAAAATTTGTATCACTTCTATGAGGTGAATTCTTCTCTCGAATAAAAGTAACTGAAACTATATATAAAGTAAAGATAAAAGATAAGAATATACATTTAGTAGAAATTATAAAATTACTTAAGATATTATTTCAATTAACATCAACAAATATTTATATATTATTATAAATATAGAAAAAATACCATTATTTTTTAATATATCATAGTATTTTGTCATTTTTTCTAATGGAATAAAGCATTATTAGAAATAGCCATCACCTTTCAAACTATAGGACTAAAACATTATTAATGTAAGGAGTTGTGCGGATTTACATTAATTACGTAAAGAGTTGCAACTATTCATTGAAAAAATTATATAAAGTATACCATGAGTTGAAACATTAAAACAATAAGTTAAATAGGAAACAAACTCACCTAAAGTAATAAGGGAATTTCTATAATTTTATCCATATTTTTTATAAGATCACTCCAACCCCCCATCTCGCCTTTATTTTAGTATCATTAAAACTAGATAATTGAAAATATAATTATTTTAATGATTTAGATATAATAGATAAAAAAAAGGATAAGACAGAAGGTTTTACTTATCCCGTTAAAAATATTAATGGAACCATGTAAAAATATGAAATAATAATAACTCTTTATGAAAAGTAATGGTACATAACTATCTATTTCAAAAGGAGACACTATATGGAAGTTTACCAATTGAAATTGAAATGTGATGGAACATGATTACATTCAATGAAATAATAATAATAATAATAATAATAATAATAATAATAATAATAATAATAATAATATTACGTAACTTATTTTGAAATTATATATGCATATAAGATTTAAAATCTAGCGGAGCCTTAAAAAAAAAAATCTAATGACCCAATATTAATATCGAAGAGGTTTTATTTAAAAAAAAATCCATAATGATAAAAGTATGATAATGGAAAAACTTTGGTGATTATATATTATAATATAATTTTAAATAAAAGCGTCGAGTATTTAAGAGATTGTGAAATTAAATTAGAATGAATAATTTAATAAATAATAGTGCTCTAAATAGTAATAGATATAAAATATATATCAACAAAGACTTAAAGTTATATAATTTATAGTTCTAATCACCCTTAAACAAAAATTAATTAAAAAAGAAGCTAAATGGGAAGATTGAAATAAAGAATAGGGTTGAACAACTCCTGTCAATCCTGAAGTTCTCACACCAATGGTCAAATTATCATGTTGGATGAGAGTAAATCTAAATAAGGAGATATGCATAGAAAATATTATTTAAGGATAAAAAAATGATATTATTTAAGATATCTTACATGGGATTGAAAATACATGGCTATAATACATATCATTGAACTTAAAAAAAAAATTACTTAATGACAAATTATATAAAAATATTATCAAAATGCTGTTATTGTATCGCATTTTGAAGATGCGATGCAATATTAACATTTATAGTGATGCAATATTAACATTTATATATCGTAGCTCTGCGACATAGGTATAAATATATTAATATTGCATCTTGAAAATGCGATATAGATATTTTACTAGTATTACATTTTGAAGATGCAACATAGCAATAATATTTTAGTTATATCTTTTTTATTTAATTTATATTTGTATAATATTCATTAATTTTGATGGTAAATAAAATTTCTTGAAAATACATATATGTGAGATTACATATAGATTTATATAAAAAATTGATTAGACTAAATCCTCTTCGGATCAAGACTTTTTCCCTAACTTCCAAAATTATATATTATAATAGATAGATTAGTTAATGTCTTAGCTTGTAGATATTTGATGGGTATAGACAATATGCTATAATATTTATTTATTTTTCCGAACCTATTTATCTCATTGTTTATTAATATATTTTTTTGTTAACATCTATATAGAAATGTGGAAGATATATGAATAAATGATATATTGTTGTTAAAAATTAGAGTATATTTAACTTAGAACTACGTAAAAATTATTGTAAGTTGATGGTATGAATATTAGTTTTTCAAATGAGATAACACTAAGTTCCATTTCTCCTCTCTCAAATTTATATATCTAATGGTTGGAGGAGGAAGAAAAAAAGAACACTTGCCACAACATTTATGTATTAAATTAATCACGTCCATGGGTGAATAATCAAGGGATAATACTTTAGAATTTTCAAAGAGGTATAAATTAAGACGTGAATTAAAGGAGCGGGAGATGATATTTAAAATCAGACTTGGGAAGGCTCGTAGCTTCTTTCTTTTTCTCTCTCTCTTAACTTATTTCTTTATTACACCATGACATAAGTGAATTTAGATTTAGGAAGTAGATGCTCAAAATTATTTTTTTTCTTAAGTTATAAATTAATAGTTATTATTGTTTAGATATATAAAAAAATGACATCATAATGTTATCAGGTGATATTTAAAAATAAAAATAATAGTAACTATTAACTTATAATTTTAAAAAATTTTAAAGAAAAACAACCTTAAAGAATCCAAGTTCATTCAAAATTGCAGAATCCTCGCCAAAAGTAAAATGGCGTTTTACTATGTGATCACTAAATTTAGTTGACAAAAGGATATTTATTAAAGTCTGCGTAGCTAAGTAGGATTTATGAGCCTGTAACTTAGTTCATCTACAACAAATTGTAATTCTATCATGACTAAGCCTATAACATTCGAATTGATGCTCGACCTCTTAAGTTAAGAGTCCTCATCATAGATCTATATAAAGATCGGTTTTGAATTGTAAATCAGCTTGGAGAGCCAATGAACTGGCTCGGTTCGGAAATGGCCTGACCAAACTGCTCCCTAAATCGTTGGGCTCTAAGGGCATAAGTTGTTTAAGAGGATGGAAAATTAGTAGGTCGTGAATCGCTAAGTTGGCCTGCTATTGAATTGGCGAGTAGGCTCGATTGATTTATCTTCTTGAAAAAAAAAATGAGAGATTTAAAAAGGAGGTCATTAAGTTGGAAAAAAATAATTAGATGATATTTATTAGGTCATGGCATGTTAAAGCTATCTTTTTTATAATGGTAAAGGATAATTTTTTAAAAATAATATTATTAAATTAATTATCGATGACTAATCATAAGTTAATTATGTATTAAGAATAAATTAAAAAATTAATTTAAGTTAATGTAAGTCTGTTTTTTAAAACTTATCAAATGTTAATGACTTGAATATAAGTAAAAAATAAAATTTGAGGAGAAAAAAATAAAGAAAGTTAAAATTATATTAAGTTAGAAATTAATAAAAAAAATAGAAATTATTAATGAATTAGTACACTTTAAAAAAAAGAAAGAATGTTGCATTATTAGAAATTATTAATGTATTTAAAAGAAATTAATAAAAATTAAATATTAAAAAAAATAACTATTCAAAAACCGACTTCGCCCAAAACCACTCCTTCCACAAGTTGGTTAAAGTTTAACTGTAACTAAGCCTATGAACTGATAATTTCGAGTTTATTTAGAGCTTATTCGACTTGTTAATTAGGTCTACCTCACGATCCAAGCCTTGACTATGCGGACAAGAAAAAGAATACAAGGAAATTGACCTAAAAACAACGGACCTAGGAAGTGGTGGGAGACTCAAGTTATAGCGACATTTTAGATCACTATCAACGTATTCTTTGCTTCTTTTTTATTCGTTTTTCATTATTACAATTAGCCTCTTTTTTAATCAAACGCATTGATTTCTTTTTTTTTTTTTATACAATTATGTTTTCTCATATTTAGAGACCTGTAATATGGATGTCTTCGAGTAGTATTTAAAAAAGCGAAAGTTAGGATAATGAGAATCTAATTTGTTAGGTGATTAGTTCATGCATTTAAGCATCTATGATAGGCGCATTACCTATGATACATGGGAATATTTAAAAATGGTGACCTAAAGAAACGGAAACGGAAACGGACACCGACACGGGACACCGACACGTGTTTTTCTCTAACCACCCTTTGAAAGATACTCCATGGGCCAAAACCATCTCATAATAGTCATACATGCATGTATGTGCATATATATATATATAATAACCTTATATTCAAAATAATAATAATAAATAGTTTAATATATTAATAATAAAAGGAATAGCAATAAGGTTATTGAATTAAAAGGATAGGGGTATTTTTGTCTAACCCTTGCCCAAAGAGTACTAATAGTTTTCATTCATAATATACAAAAACTTGAATTCTCCCCAGCATAAACTGCAAAACCATCGCAAGAGATTAACGGGAAGGAAGGTAAGATAATGAAATCTTTACATTTTTCTTGATGTTCTTTTAGTTTTCTTTTTTTTTTTTAAACATTCTTGACATGAGTCTTGTTAGATATCATTGAGGAAGTAAATCTTTTGGGAAGAAGTCTGCAGTATTCTAGGTTTTGGAGAAAAAAATCTTATAGGTAAGTGAAGTCCTTGATTAATTATTGTAGACATCTAATTTTTGCCTATCTTTTATTTTATTTTTAGGATAAAGGATCCTAATTTGGAAAAAAAAATGAAAAAAAGTAGAAAATTAAGAAAACCCAAAAATATGAAATTTTAAAAAATATAAAAATAGGAAAAAACACACACACACACAAAGAAATCTAGGGAAAATATAAAAAATAGGAAAAATCACAAAAAAATAGGAAATTTAGAAAAATTGAAAAGTCACAAAAAATAGGAAAAATTTCAAAAAGTAAGGAATTTAGAAAATAACAAATTTTTAAGTAGTTTAATAGAATAAAATTTTAATTTAAATAAATCTAAGTAAAAGACCGTTGGACCTAGAGTTAGATTTGAAGTTAGCTTAGGCTAATCTAGTTGCACATATGAATAAGACAATGGCCAACGGCCTAATAGATAAGCTTATGGATATTATATTAGAGTTTAGTTTAAGGTTTTGGGCTTAAAACTTGCTAGAGACATAAAAATGTTTTTTATCTTTTTCTTTTTTACATTCTACGTATTATCATATATCAAGGCATCACTAAGTTGTTTGATTGTGACATGTGACGTTTTGTGATTTGCTGTGACAACACATTTTCTTCCCCTTACTCCCCCTTTTCTTCTCCCCTTTCTTATTATTTCCCTCACTTTATCGTTTTTTAAATTTTAAAAAACAACACATATGTAAGAGGTGTCGGGGGCAGGGGGGAAGGGGTCTACTTTTTGGAATACATACACTCACATATCTCTCTCTCTCTCTCTCTCCATTATCTCTCTCTTGATTCATAAACACACATATATGAATTCACCCTCTCTCTCAACTCCTTCTCTCTTTCTCTTACCGAACCAACTCCACTCTCTTGACTCCTTCTCTCTTTCTCTCACCAAATCCATACACACACTCAGCCCTCACTCCCTCTTCGAACACCATCATGCATAAACACACCAAACCAACTCTACTCTCTCGACTCCCTCTCTCTTTCTCTCATTGAAACACCACATATCCCGTCAGAATCGCATCCCCTATTGCACAAACCCACGGCTGTTGCTACTGACTAAACTACTTATCACACCGACCCCAAACAAAGACTTACAAACATACAACCAACCGCATATACAAATACCTACGACTTTGTACATACCACCATCAAGCACATATTAAACCAACTCTACTCTCTCAACTGGACTCTCTCCCTTTTGCATACAAACATGGCTATACTCTCGATTGTCATCTTCTAAACACCCAACCAACATCTTTCGTTCGTTTGCGCAACCACTGCTACATTGATGCCACGTCTGCAACTACAGCTAAGACCGACCCACCAAACACACCTTAACAACCCCTCACATGACCCTCTCTTTTACTTACGCAAACACCCATACATAACCATTGTCATCTATTGCCATGACCCAATAGAAGACCCTAATGTATGCACGACATCTATCTCTCTCTCGGCCATTCACTGTACATACGCGAACACCATCACTACTTCCACTCTAACCCAAACACTTTAAAACTACCACCAATAGTCAAGTTAAGCCAAGACATTTTCTCTACAGCCTTCGACCCAATCAGAAACACACAAAACCACCCTTTCCTACTCAATTTAGTGGTTGAATTGAACCAAAAATGCCTCCTCTAAGTTTTTGTACGTAACCCGACATGCAAACCAAATTCAACCTGAGAATTGGCCCGCGAATTAATGGTGAGGATACCTTGGACTCATTCCTTAAAAAAGGTCTACTTTGAATGTGATATGTAGATTAAGATAAAATTAGGCATTCATTTTCAAATCCTAAACACGATTATCCTTTGTTCACCCTGTTGGACTAGTTTGGAGTATCTTCAAATTTAAACTCTATCAAGAACCACCTTACAAATGGGGAAAGTTAAAGGTTAGGGTCATTAATTAGAAGATAAGGGTAAGATTGGTTTATACTTGTTTAAGTAACGTTAATTCAAAAACAATTTTTATTTCTGATAAATTATTATTTTTTTTAAATGAAGAAGATCCAATTTCCTTTTCAACCACCTCAAGCCCATACATTAGAAATCTATGGATTTAGAGCCATAGATCATTTAAAAAGCAAAAACTCGGTAATGGAGACAATTACTCTTATGGTCAAAAGAAGAGAGAGAATAGTAAGAGATAATGGGGCAAAGTGACTCGTTGAAAATGGGAGTGTGTGAATTGATAAGGGTATCGAGCCGTGGAAGTAATACAAATGGTGAGTCAAGGTTGTATTCCACAGAGAGCTAACTGGTAAGTACTAAATTATCTTAGTTTTTCCCTAAGCTAAGCTATCAATAATTGAATTAAAAGTAAGTGAAAACTAAATAACAAGATGAACACTAAACCAAATGTTCTAGCTGCACTATAAGGGTCTTAGGTTGAGGAGATAAAAATGATTAAACTGGGATTTGTAAATTTATTCTCATTTGAATCGATGTTATGTCTTAAATTGATATTCGAAATTGACTGCAAGGGATTTAACTAAACTCACTAGAAGTCAGCCACCTCCTAGAATAACGAAATTCTAATTATAGTATAAATTCATCCGTTAAGGCAAATAATCTATAATTATCTAGTAAATAATAATTCGTTAACCCCGACTTTATCATTCTAGTTAAAAATATGGTTTGAGCATGTTCCCATGACCCGAATCATACTTCTAACCGCATTAAGTGCGTGAGTTCATGAATTTAATTAAAACTCATATATCCCTATAACGAGCATTTTAAAAAAAATTAAGCTATGTTTAGCACAAGTTATTGAGACCCACTCGAATATTCTACAACTCTATCTAGCTAAAAAGCAATGGCTATGTGTTAAATAACTAGACGATGAACATAATAGAAAAATACCCAAACACTCAATATCAATATCGAAATAATATACGAACACTTCAATTCATCAATATAAAACCCAATTAAATTAAGTACTAAATCATATCACAAAACTCAAATAAATCAAGATATATTTAAATTGAAATAACAAAGGAAAGAAAACACCTTGATTGGTATATTCAATCCTGAAACTCAATATAAAAATCAACATATCTTGATTTATTTGGAACTCGGGGTAGTACTCTATCGAGCTAGAAGAAAATGATTTAGAATCCTGAAATTAAACACAATATAATCAAATTAATAAAAATGCAAAATAAAGTATTTGGTCTTTACTAAAATAAAACAAAAAAAAAAAAATCAAAATCCTAAGCTGCTAAAAATTCTCTTTTCGTCCCTGCTGTCTTCTTTCTTGTTTTCAGCTACTCCCTCCTATTTTTTTTGCTCTTCGTCCTTTATTCTCTCCCTTTCTTTTTACAAAGTGGATCCCCAAAATGGCCGTAATACGAATGGATAAAGGTCCCTAAAGTAGAAACATGACCTACGAATGAATATTCAGTCTGGGTGATGTTTACTTTATGCTTAGGATATTATTTCCAAAATAAATGCTGCTGGTCCTTGCAATATGTTGTGATGCTATGCCGATTTCTGTCCACGTGAATCACAGAGTAATACAATGAGTTGACAGTTTCTTTCCATTTTGGGCTTGTATATTTGACACACTTGAAAGAAACATCCACACGGGAGCATCCTGTATAACTCTAGGCAAATCAACATATACAACTCCAATTACTTTTTCTTCATTCAACAGCTCTTTTATGTCAATTGAACTGTTACTTGCTCTAGAAATGAACCCCTCGAGTGTATGCTTTTAGACTTGGTCAGTTTGGTTCAATTGTGCTTCGCTACTACTTGGTTAAGCCGAATTCTAGCTGGGAGCTACTGTTGTATGGATTTGCACGAGCTGCTGCTGTTATTTGCTCGCGTGGAGTTGGACTATGCAAGGAGCTGATCTTGCTTGGCTTTGTGCTCGAGTCTGTTGTTGTCAGTCTTTGCTTTATTCGTTACAGCTGCTGTGTTTTTCTTGAATGTTTGATTTGCTAGAAAGGAGATCACGACTGCTCAATGCTAAGTCCATCGCCTGCTGTTAGTCAATATCGGTAGCTTGCTGCTGGAGCTTGAACTGCTGTGACGTGGAGCTTGTATGAAGAAGCTACTACTGCTTTGAGCTCGGTTCAAGTTGTTGCTATTAGGTGGAGTTCTTGAATTGGAAATTTGCAGCTTACAAGTCTGCTATTTGGAGTGCCGTAGTTGCAGTCTTCATTTTCCTTTGTTCAGCTTGGTGTGCTTTTTCATTCCCGCATGGGCTGATCTGTGTTCCTTTTCTGTTCAATTTCTTAGTGCAGCAGTTGTTCAATAGCAACTGTTACGTGGAAGGAGCTACTGTAGCTATCTAAACTACTGTGGAGTGGACTACTCCGTTGCTGCTCTGGAGTTGGAGTGGAGCTTCTTGTACGCTTGGTTTGAGTGCTATTGGAGTGCTTAGATCTACACGAAAGAAAGAGCTGCTGTCAAGTCAATTCATTCTTTGAGCATGAAAGAAATTTACTCAATTTAAGTTCAATGGCTGCTCAGCATCAGCTTGGTCCTCAATAGCTCGATTAAAGTTGAGTTCAGAGAGCTTCTTAGTTCATTCATGGTGCTCAGCTGCTACTATTTTTCATTCAATAAACTGCTGCTATTCGTGAATGCTTTGGAGTGCCCGGGCTTTGTTCTGTTTTGGAGTTTCTTGAACTCGATTCATGTTGCAGTTGTTTGGAGCACTAATCATGGGCTGTTACAGCTGAATTGAAGTGCTGTGATTCACTGTAGCTGCATTGCTTCTTGTTTTTTGCGGCAAACTGTAGTGGAACTGCATAGTACGACTACTACTCAACATAGCTTGGTTGCTCAGAAATGGACAGTTGCTGTCCATAAAGTCCATGGCTTGGTCTGCTCTGTCTTCAATTGCCTTAACGGTCTGTAATAAAAATAAAGTTGTAGTGAATTTCTTTGTTGGTCAGTTAGGAAATAAGAGCTGATCGTATACTGATCAGATGCTACTGCAAGGATGTTGAAATGGAACTTGGACTGAGGAACTGCTCTATTTGCATGTTCCAGTCTACTGCAAGTAAATGGATCTCTCAGCTATCCTTAAAAGTACAAGTGCTGCTGTAATTTCCAAAAGGGAATAGCTGATTGCTAGTTGATGCTTAGTTGAATGCCATAACCTTTTGAAAGTTGTTGCTCTATTTGACCATGGAATTATAGATCGGCAAAATGCCTTCACAAGCTGTTGCCTATGATGTACTCAAATCAAGAAGGGTTGTTCGGCTTATCACGTCTGCAAATATAGCAGATATTGGAGCTCAGGAAAAAAAAAAAAAATTAATAAGCTCTGAATCTAAATAAAAATTGATCTCTGCTCTTCACATCAGAGGTGTGCTGCACTTTATCATTAAGGACAACTTGTGGTTTGCTTTTGACTTTTCAGACTAGTGGCTGTAATTTATCCTTCAAACAAAGGTGCAGCTGCTGTTGGTGATTGAGTGAAGCCGTCCTTGCTGTTCTGGGTCATGGCTTGGAGTTGTTCAATTGATGACAGTTGCTGAAATTTTATGCAGTATATGTCTACGGAACTGCTGTAGAATTTCCTCAATTGGGGGTTTAAGTTCTTGTGGGTTGCTGTTCCATTCAAGTAGCTCTTGGTCTTGGGGTTTACAACTGCTATCACACATGGAGAGCTGCTCTAGTTGGGACTATGTTCTGCTCTTATCTAATCAAGTTCAGTTGCTGAAAACCAAAGTATACAACAATGTTTGATCTGAAATGAAGTGAATAGCATATGCATCAGTTAGAGTCTTAAAACCATAAAGTTTGCTTCTCTTCTAAACATTCGTAGCGTAAAGGCCCAACTATCCAAATCATTCAAAGCTCAGTTTGGCACTTATAGAAGTCATATTTCAGAAATAAGGATCAATGACATGTAATGGATAGGTTCTTAAGCTACCTAAACCATTCAAAGCTTTAATCAACCAAAATTTGTCTATTTAACAAATGGAATTTCACTGTACACATCAAAGGGACTCCATTAACATCAAAGATAAAAAGTCCAACTCTTTTTATTCATTAGTAATGCAAAGATCATCTGTTGCCCAAATAAGTCTTGCAGCAAGTGACATCATAAGTTGTAATGATCCTTTTTTCAATTTTCATGCAATTTACTTGAAAATTTGCATTTTTCATGATTTGTAAGTATAACTCATAATAAAAACATGATGAAATGCATAAATGTGTAGTAATTAAGTAGAAATAAATGTGTAATAACACATTTATCATAAAGCAATTAAAAAAAAAGGAAAAAAAGAGGCTAAAGAAATAGGGCCGAGTGTAAGACAAAAGCCCTAAGAAATGTTTCACATCTCAATAGGGGCAGCCAAACTGAATCAAAAGGTTGGGGGGTCAAATCTTACGTAACCCCAGAAACACAAAGCTCTAAATCATGTTCTAAAGCCCGGAAACCTAAAGTCTCTATGTCCACTTTGAAGCCTCACTTACCTTTATTGAATCACATAAAGCTTTCTCGTCCATAATATCACTTTTATATAAGTAAAAGCTCTTCTGATCGTGAAAGATAACATATTTTTAATAATACTTTTTTTTTTTGAAATTAGGCCAAGCATACTTCTACTTTTTCCCTAAGTTTCTTAACTTGTACACTCAAGATAAATAAAAAGTATTTCTTTCAAAATAGGTCATTTCATTAGTCCTTTTTCAAACCTTTAGACCAAAAGCCTAAATTCATAATGTTGAATAGAAAAAGACCTAATGGATTGATCAAAACATGTCACTTGCAAAATGGATTGTAATTTTTGGAACTAAAGTCAAGAGCGAAATCTAGACTGAAAGTTAGCAAGGAAAACTTCTTCGACTAAAGTAATCATGGGTTATCTTTTCCTTAAGAAAGGAATGTCTTGAAATCACAAAAGCCCTATGGGAAAGCCTTAAGGTCAAGGGCATTGAAAAACTCTACATGATTACTAAAGATAGGAATAGTTATAAGCTTATCCCTTAAATAAGAATTTATACCCGTTGACAAAACTTTCAAAATAAAAAAAAAAAGAGAGAGAAAAAGAAGAAAGGAGAAGAGAGAGAAAGTAGAGACTTGCCACAAGATTTTAGTCCAATTCATATCAGCTCGAGTAGCCAAACTTTCAATTCATCTATTTCCTTTTCAAGATGGTCATTTTTTTTTAAAATTAACCATAGTAGTCTAGATTATTTTTCTCTGTTGTAATTTCTTAACTCTTTTTCAAATCAAGATTGGCCTATCCTATTGCATTTTTTTCATAAATGGTTTTTCAACATTCTTTCTGTAAATACTTTTCTAAGTCAAGAAGTCTTTTAAAGCTGGTTACTTTCCTTACTGTAGACACCTAATTTTTACCCTTTTGAAGTCCTAATTTTTATTTTTACAAAAAGAGTCCTAATTAAAAATAAATAAATAAATAACAAAAAAATTAATAAAAGATAAAAAGATAATAAAAAATAACAAATAATGAAAATACTAAAAAAATAAGAAAAGGAAAAATCATAAAAATTTCGTAGATTTTTAGGAAGTAATTTATATTAGGAATAATTAGTTTTAGTTTTAGTTTTAGTTTAGTTAAAAATTTTATTTTAGGAAATCGGATAGTTTAAATATAATTTAATGGTAATGAATGTCAAGATACAGGTCAACGGCCTAATGGATAAGCAACGAAGTATTTGGGTGGATTTAGTTGGAGGTCACGGGTGGTTAGACTATATAAGCACTTCATGCAGTCAGAAAAAAGAAACAAAACAGAAAAGAACAGGAGCCCCTATAGAAACTAGCAACATACCGCCCATGCCATGTAGAAACTAGTAACATATCGCCCATGCCAAGTCGACCTTCTAACAGAAACAACAGTAGCAGCGAGCACAGTCCTGTAGCAGCTCAACACAGCAAACAGCAACAGCGAGTGCAGTCCTGCAGCAGCTCAACACAGTGAACAGCAGCAGCGAACGCAGTCCTGTAGTAGCAGCTACACACAACGAATAGCAGCAGCAAACGCAGTCCTGCATACTCCTAATCTGAACAGCAGCACCAACATGAGAATAGCAGCCCACTTACCGTTAACCCAATTCCACATTGATAGCATAGTAAGCCACACGACTCTGTGCAAGATGCTGCACAGCATTTGATTGGGGAGGGCATTTGATCGAGGACAACATCTGATTGAGGATCCTCCTACGCTGACCAGAAAATTAATACATTGCCGAACAGTCCACACTAATACACATACACTGCAGTCACTCCGTCGTCTATCCAACACCATAGTCCACGATCTACATACGCTCACATAAACACTAAGCACGTCACTTCATGTAGCATGGCAACAGATCTCCGATGATGCTCACGACTTGATCTCACAAACGCTACTGTTTGTGCCTAAACTCCATCTATGCCTGAACTCCATCCATGCCACAGCCGAACAGCAATTCAGGTTTAATTCTTTTGATTTTTTTTTATTTATTATTATTTTATTTATATATTTTATTATTATAATCATATATTAGGAGGTTAGTTATTTTTTTTTTATGAAGTATATTTTAGGATATGATTTTATTTAGGTAGATAATTCTTTAATAGTAGAAATATATATGTGTATATATATATATATATATATTAACGTAGGATTTTTAGGATTAGATTTTTTAGTAATCATCATATAAAAAACTGATTTTATTTATTTATTCATTTATTTTTTATTATTAGCATTTCTCACATAGAAAATCATTTACAAAATAAAAATTAATAAAATAAAAGGCCCTTTAAAAAAATAGGATTGGTAGAACATTTTTTTATAAAATAACAGCACTCAAATGTTAGGACCCTTTAGATTTTTTTTTAAATAAATCGAATAAATTAAAACGTAAACTTGGATGGTTTTCAAAATTAAAATAAATCAACACACTAAAGATTTTTCAAAAGAACTACGATCGTCTAATCCCAGCTAATAGGTATGTAGGCACCTTCGAGGTGACGATAAAATATATAGAAACTTAGGTTGTTTTTTCTTTTGATTTTATTCATTCATTTATTTTTTTAAAATATTAGAAGAATAATCCTAATTTCGGTAAATAGATAGTAGTACTCGTTAAGGGTTTAATAGGTTAGCCCCCAAACTTGGAACCCTTTGGTTCTTCATTTAAAATTGAAATCAAAGACCGGTAGCCAAATCGTAATCAATCCACCCAATTGATTACGGTTTCTCTTTTTTTCTCAACTTCGGTTGGGTGGCGACTCCAAAAAAATTATTTTCAATAAAAAACCGAAATTTCTCAATTTCTTTAGTCAATGATTAATATTAAATGGGTTAGGGTTTAGTATTAATCAGGAAATGAGAAATTAATTTGAAATAAATAGAAAACCGAAAAATCAGGCTCGATACTTGCTTTACTTTTTTAATCTTCCTCAATTTCTCTTAGGGTTCAAGCCAACTCTTAGAGTACTATCCCCTCTTCTATCCTTTTTAAGGATCTCGCCATCCTTTAGGG